>VWZV01004388.1:289505-354401 GCA_013397155.1 Irena cyanogastra
GGGCGTCCTGGCCGCCGCTCGCTCTCGCCCTCCGCGGCTCCGCCGGGCGGTTCTTTACCGCGGAGCGCCGCAGAGCCGGGCCTGGGGTCTCCCCGCGGCCCTCGAGCGAGCAGAGCGGAGCGAAGGGCGGGGGCGCGGCGCGAGTGAAGGGCGGGCGGGCGGGGAGCGGCCACAGCCGCCCTCAGCAGCGCGACCCGCGGCTGGAATCCCATTCAGCGCCCCGGGGAGGGACAAACAGGCGGAAAATAACATCCCCGGCGGGTAACAGCCCCCGCCGTGCCCGCCCGTCCCTTCAGGGCTGCCACCCAGCATTTCCCAGGGAGAATTCCTGGGGGATGGAGCCCACGGCGCTCCGCGGCGCCGGGAATCATTGCACAGCAATGGCTCCCGCGGCTGCCCAGCCCTGTCCAAGGTCAGGAGATGCGGCGAGGAGAAGGAAGGAGCGATGGAGGGGCCGGGGCAGCGCGGAGAGCCCGTGCCGCAGGGCCCGGGCGGCGCCGGGCAGGGACGGACACGGGGCGGCTCAGCAGAGCTGACAAGCCGAGAGGCATTTCAAAGGAATCTGCCGACCTCTGTTCCTTTCATATATGTGTTACTTTGTATGTAGGGCAAGGTCTACTGCTTCCTTTGTAAAAGAATCAGGATTTGTCCCTGCCCTCTTTTTTTTTTTCCTGTTTTTTTTTTAATTTTTTTTTTTTAAATTTATTTAAAATAAATCCGAGTCAAGTGTTTCTCAGTTTGTTGCCCGCATACACCTTACCTGGTTATTACAATATAAATCTGCATTGCTGGGTCATAAATATGTGCCAATAGGGCAACCATTTTCCCTGATCTTGAAGGAAACCCAAGCAATTATCACTGTATATTTTTTCAGCAGGTTCATATTGGCTGTTCAGGATTTTTTTGTAGCTGTTTTATCATAAACCAGGTTTGTGTTCCAGTCGAAAATGTACGTGACTTCTGAGCAGTCTTTCATACATATTTAAATAGGCTTTGAAGAGCAGTTGTCTGGAGATGGCGAATGAACATATCAAGGGGAAAAAAAAGAAAAAACAGCCCAAAAAAAGCCAACTCAGCCTGAAATGGTTCTGTATCTTTCTGGAAAACAAATAATCCATTTTCTTTTGGCATTTTTGCTTTCAGTAAAGTGCCAGAAGATTCCAATGACTGTGTTCACTGAAAGGCCTTAGTCAGGAATTCAGATTTGCTCAAAACAAANCTTTACCGCGGAGCGCCGCAGAGCCGGGCCTGGGGTCTCCCCGCGGCCCTCGAGCGAGCAGAGCGGAGCGAAGGGCGGGGGCGCGGCGCGAGTGAAGGNAAAATAAATCCGAGTCAAGTGTTTCTCAGTTTGTTGCCCGCATACACCTTACCTGGTTATAACAATATAAATCTGCATTGCTGGGTCATAAATATGTGCCAATAGGGCAACCATTTTCCCTGATCTTGAAGGAAACCCAAGCAATTATCACTGTATATTTTTTCAGCAGGTTCATATTGGCTGTTCAGGATTTTTTTGTAGCTGTTTTATCATAAACCAGGTTTGTGTTCCAGTCGAAAATGTACGTGACTTCTGAGCAGTCTTTCATACATATTTAAATAGGCTTTGAAGAGCAGTTGTCTGGAGATGGCGAATGAACATATCAAGGGGAAAAAAAAGAAAAAACAGCCCAAAAAAAGCCAACTCAGCCTGAAATGGTTCTGTATCTTTCTGGAAAACAAATAATCCATTTTCTTTTGGCATTTTTGCTTTCAGTAAAGTGCCAGAAGATTCCAATGACTGTGTTCACTGAAAGGCCTTAGTCAGGAATTCAGATTTGCTCAAAACAAATTTTAAATCCCACTGTAAGATTTTCATACATTTATGTATCAACTAGCAGAGAGTTCTTCCTCGAAGTCTTCACTTGTCCTTATTTATGGATTGTGCAGAGAAAATAATGGACAAAAGGTTGAAAACGGGTTGCTTTCTGCTGCATTGTGTGCAGGATCTGTAACTGTAATAATGGAATTTTTAAGCTGTGGAAAATACTTGAACCAAGATAACAGATTACATTGTTCACAAAAAGTCGTTTATTTCTGTTCTTGTTTAAATAAAAAGACACAATATCCATATTGGTCAGACTGAAATCGAAATTTTATTTAAAGAAACAGATTTAGATGTAATGCTTATATGAGGTCTGTAGTTCAGGAAGATAAACATAATTCTGGTTGATTTTTAATAACAAAGGTAGCAACAATAACAAAAATGGTGGTTACATTTACACATTTTAAGCATTTTTTGCACATTTTTCTCCTCCACAGGAGTAAGATAAGAGAGGCCTTAATTCTCTTGGTGGAGGGTGGTACCTCTTGGTGAGAAATTTATATTTCTCAACCATGACATTTACAACTAACCTTAGTAATTTAACACAAATAGCTTGGTATCTTCACTGCCCTTTTTTGGCCCGTTTAATGTATTTATGGGGTTTTAACTGTTTTAATCATAAATACATTGCTTTTTGAGACAATTGATCACTTCCACTTTATTGGAGGAAATAATACGAATTCCTCCCTTTTCTCCTCTGCTTGTCTGTGTAGTGTGGGAGTTTGTTTTTTCCATTTGTCCCTGGAGTGAGTGTAGGCAGCAGAAGAATGGGGTGGAGCAGACTGCAGATGCCGTGGATGGAGACTGAGACTGTGAGCCCGGCCCGGGCTCCAGCAGAGGGGGAATGTGCCGGCTCCCTGCTGCAGCTGCACAGGTGAAGCTGTGCAAATGCCAGAGACACCTCCTCAGCTCCCGCACACTGCTGCAGTTTTCCATGGAGGGATTGCAGCATGTCCGTGGGGCTGGGGAAGGCAAGGAAATTTCCAGCTGTAAATTCAGTGGATTGGACACTTTTTAACAGCTGAATCTCAAAAAATACCTTCTGTCACAACTGCTACTTGTCCATTTTTTGTTGTGGCAATTGAAAGTCAGCATTTCTGTAGATACTTACATTCCAAACCTTCTGAATTTGCGTCTTCAAATAAGGCTGTCACACTTGATTACACTGTAGCAAGAACCATCATTTGCCAAGTCCAGATAATTGCTTTACTTTCTGTTTGACCTTCAGATTGTGGTAGTTTTTTGGTTTGTTTTGAACTAACTGGAAGGGTTAGTACGTACTGAATTAACTAAGTTTTCCTGTTTATATTGTAACCTTTTTGCATGAAGGGATCTGTCATTTTCAATTGCTTGGGTATTACTAACACCAAATTATTTTATGTGACAAGGAAGCAAAAGGAAAGTGATTAACAGGTACTGTGACAGAAAAATTTCAGCCATATCCTTATGTTGGTCGTTAGTTGAATGTTATCTTGATTTCCCCCTCCCTTTTAGACTCTACATTCTTCCATCATGTTGTCATCGTTTCGTAAAGTCAAAGTCCAGGTATTTTTCCATAATGCATGAAGTGCCCTTGCCACACTTGCCTGCCTTTATTGCAGTGACCTGTTTGTAACAAAAGCCACTAGTTTGGATTTATTCTATACAGCAGGTACTTTATTTGCACTTAATGTGAGTCTGATCTGCCTTTCCTTTAATACGTTGGGTTGCCTAATTTCTGTCTGTTATGCATGATGTGTGAACATTTTATAGGAGTTATAGTTCAATATAATCAGGTTTTGATACTGATTAATTTTCCAGGAGGCTTTTATTTTAAAATGTACTTGAGCAGAATCTTTTTCTTTATAGCATCTGCAAATCAACCATGAGGAGATTTACATTGTAGAACATTGTGCTTTCAAAGTTGGCTTTGGTTCCTATTCATCCACTTGCACAAATTTATAATCCTTGAGTTGTTGTGGTGTACAGTGATACTTCTGTTTCAGGGGTGATAAAGTAAATAGGATATATGGATCAGACTTCAGCTGGGAAAAACAAGCAACTAGATTTTATTTGGAAACGGTGGTGATGTAAATGTTTATACTACAATTAAAATGATAATGAAAAGATAAATGAAGATGAAAAATGTTGGGGTTAATTATATAATCTTGCATTACCTGTAAACTCTGCATTTCTGCAATGCAGTCAAGGTAATTTGCTTTCTCAGGGTCTCAGCAGAGTGCAGTCCTTGCCAGCCCTGGATACGTTTATGAAAGGTCTGTGATGTTAAAGCAAAAACAAATCCAAAAAAGCCCCCTTCTATGTGAAGATACCAAATTCAGATGGGTAATTCAACTGCTCTTGTTTAAATAGTGGAATTGAGATTTTGAGATTAAATGCCTAAAAATGAGCAGGTCTTTATCTGTCTTCGTATTTCAAGAGTGCATAGTTGAGGCTGTGCTCAAACCCTCTTGTCAGCCTAAATCACTAGTTTTGCAACCACTTTGGTTTAAAGTTTACTTTTTTTTTTTCTTCTTCTAATGTGACAGTTTCTGTGTCCCTGCAATACCTGCTGAAATTTTGGGACTGTTTTGAATTTTACCTGCACTGTGGTTAGTCTGTAGGAGTCTATACCATCAAACAGCAACTTCAGCACTTCTTGATCTTTTTTTTTTTTGTACCGCAGTGCTTGACTGGTGTTTGTGGCTTGGAATTTGTGGAGGTTTGGGGCTCTCAGTGACCTTCCTTAATCGCATATTTGGACACCATGTTCTGCTGCACATAGTCTAACCTTAAAATGTCTTTATTTTGTAAAAGTTAAATTCAACGAGCCAAAAGGTCGGGCATTAGTTTTGTCCCAATAGTGTTTTAAATCTCTAGGATAGGATATGGCATCCTTTAGCTCCTTCCCTGTCACACAGCATGCTCAGGCTCCCTTTGGAGGAGCCAGTGCTCTGCATGTTTTCAGAAGGATTCTCTTTAATGATACAAGAACTTACGGACTTCTCTAAGCCAGGCACTCATGGTGGTTTGTTTCTTCCCTGGTGTTTTGAGGGAGCTGTGAATGGGAGAAGTGAAATGTGTAGGTTTTTTTCCTCTGTCCTTTTGAAGGTTATTTTCACGTCCATTTTTTGCTTAAAGATGGAAGATCAGCAGTCTGTTCCCCAGGAGTGAGTAGCTGATATCAGTTATATCTTCTTTAGACAAGATTGACGATGTGCAATGTTGATGAAGATAAAAAAAAACATGCATTGAGCTGTACATGTGTGCATACTTGGGAAGCAGGAATGTTTCGGTAGGGAAAATATTTCTGTTACAGGCTACTGCTGAGGTCATGTATGCTGAATATATGTAACACATCAGGACTTGTCTTATGAGAAAATTATTTTACTACTTCTGAAGGTCTTTATGTACTGCTATCTGATTGTCGGGCAAAGGAGTTTAATTTTTTTGAACCTTCGTGTAATTGCTTTTTAAAATACACTAAAATCTTCGGCCTAGCACTGAATGTATTTCACATTTGTGCTTTTAAATCCCTGAAAAAATGTTTTGGTAGGGGAAATGCTGACAGCTCTGCTGTGTGGCACCACTGTAATTCCTGTTGAACCCACCTCGATGCCGCTGTTCCCAAACTTGAATGGTGTTGCTGACATCATCGTTGTTGCACTGCAGTGTCTGTAAATACCTGCAGTTGTATATTTTAGTGAGGTATTATGTATAGTTTGTATTGACTGAGGATGAGATAGATGGAAGGATGAGAATAATAAGTTTGTTTTGTTGGTTTGGGTTTTTTCCTTTAATTTTCCTACTTCTTTATGGTGGCTGGTTTTTTTCCTTTTTAAATAGCATCACCAAAACGGTGTAGTGTGAAGAAGCATTTCTGATTTTTTTAGTTAAGACATAGGCTGACCTAATATTAGTCTTACAGCATGAAAGGAGGAATGAAGTGTCACCAGGACAGTCCAGATCTGCTGTCTGAGGCCTGGAAAGTTCCCTTAGCCCCGTCCTTATCGCCCTGCACCGGCTGTGCCGGGCGGGGCCGGAGGGATGACACCGGTTATCTGGGGACAGCCTGGCACAGTCACATCCCAGTGCTTTTCACCTTAAAAACACAAAGCACGACTTTTAATCGGTGGGATTCGTGCAAGAAGTGCAGAGGTGTACTCTAGGTGTCTTCGAATGGTGTAGTTGAACCAAGAAGTTTCGGGCATGTCTTGGAGGGGTGTTTGGTATTCCAGGGAGTGCTGCAGTTGGAGGTGATAACATGGGAGGGAGGGAGACTGCATTGTTCTGCAGCATCCATGACTTTTGAGTTCTGAGCTCCCTGGTGGCTCTGGCAGCACAGACACTGCTGACGTCGGCTGGGGCTGCAGGAAGAACAGTCCATTATTGCTACACTAAAGCACTTCTTTTACAATTGACTCGCTCCACTGTAGTTACAAAAGGAGCCTTTCTTTTAACCAATTCCAGCAAAAAGAGGAGCCAGATTGCCTGGCTTGTGTGGTGAGAGGCAAACCAGCTCCCAGGGTAAATTACAGGAGGTCTCCCATTTGGCTTTCAGTATTGTAACAATGTTTGAAATGATAATTTAAATAATTTAAATATTTCCCTAAATTAATAATGTTAATAATTAAATAATTTAAAATGTTTTCAAATCACTATACAGAAGTTATTTTTTAATACTGAAATACAAACTGAGTTGTATTGTATAGTGAATGAGCGTACGATGTTCCAGAAACTGACCAGGACTTAATTTTCTCCCAGCACTGCCCAAACCCAGAACCAGCAGAGGGGCTCCAGCCGTGCAGTACATTAATCCAGCTGCCACTGTGTTATTCCAGAACACAATGCAGTTTAAAAGAAGTGTTATTGAGATTCAAACACAGCATGACAGGGCAGGAAAGGAAGTTTTTAGCAATAATTTCCTTTCCTGGAGGAAAAAGGCTGTTTGAAAGAGTGCTGGAACAAACAGCTGCTTTCTCAGGGAACCATATCTGTGCTTGAGCTCGAGTTATGTTCAGGGGTTTGAGCTTTTAATACTCAGATACACTAATCAAGTAGAGATTTTGGTAGCACTGCTAGGCAAAACCTGGGTTTAGTTTATGTAACACAGTCTGCACACACCAGGGTGGTTTTTTCCTTGCCCTCTTTTGACAGTAATGAGTGGAAGGAAGAACAAAGCTGAATTTTCTTTCCTTCCTGTAAGTGCCGCAGTGCAGTTGAGGCTCAGAGTTCATGGGAGCAAGGAGTGCTGCTGGCACAGCTGTCCTCTGGAGGGTGGGGACCTTGGAAGGGTAGCTCAGGAATGCGTGGATTCATCCCCATGTGTTCCTTTCTATCAGATTGTCCTTTTACAAGTGCTTGGAAAACATGGCCCTGTAGATCACTTTCCAACCTGTGGAGTTTTCCATACAATTATGCAAGATACATGTCTAATTAAAGCATGCAGCTAACTAATGACTAAGTAAAAATTTAATATTTAATGACATATTTTAACTGATTGCCTGTGCCTTTTAGTCTTCAGTTCTAGTCTGAGTTTCTTCCCTGCCTGATAGGATTGAGGAGAAGTACCTTTAGCTTGGAGAGTGCAGAAGTGATGATAGAAAAGCATTAAGTGAGTGACTTGTGTAATCACTTGTACACAAAGACATTAATTGCAAAATTGTTCAGGCACAGAGTGTTGCAGCAACCTCTTGATATGCAGTTAGTTGTTAAATAAGTGGTTAAATATTCAAACTTCAATGATAATAATAGTTTCCACTTTAAAAATTTGTGTTACAGTTCTGTTCTAGTGCCCAGATCTTTTACTGAAAATCAATCTTACTGGCTTCTAAGAGATTATGTACAGAGTGGCAGGATGGGTTTGTAACTTTTTTTAATTGAGTAAAGAAGAGCTGCATCAGACAGGGATGTGGGTCTATATATGTACGTAAGTGTATATAGATAGATACATGTGGGCCACTTAACTGTTGTTCAAAGAAGAGTAATATTCTTTAGTTTAGTATTGAGTATTTTAAATACAGTATTTTGAGATACTGTATGTTGTACAAGAAATATTTTATGTCTGTATCTACACATGTTTGTGCACAAACCCACATCTTTAGCTGTTGTGTTGGACACTTGCATGCTACAGTTTGAGATGACACAGACTTTGTATGACTGCAGCCATATTTGTCCAAACCAAATAAGTGTTAAATGTCTTTGTAAATTTTCCTTTACCACTTTCTGCTAGAAGTGTGATTTTATTTATATGCAAGACACTTATTTTATACATATACCTGCACACACAGAATAAGACTGTGAGTAAACCACGTGTGATTTTAAAAAACCAGCTTTTTTTCTGCATGGATCTCTTCCTGATCTACCAATGTTTTGTAAGACAAACATAATGAGGTTTTGTTTTTGCTTTCAGAAAATGGATCCAAGTGGTGTAAAAGTGTTGGAAACGGCAGAAGATATCCAAGAAAGGCGTCAGCAAGTTTTGGACCGTTACCACAGGTTCAAGGAACTCTCTTCTCTAAGGCGTCAAAAACTTGAAGATTCCTATCGATTCCAGTTTTTCCAGCGTGATGCAGATGAGCTTGAAAAATGGATCCAAGAGAAACTGCAGATTGCATCTGATGAAAATTACAAAGACCCAAGCAATTTGCAGGCAAGTCCTCCTGCCACTTTATATTTTCTGTACTATTAATTTTAGGGCGTTACAGGTCAGCTGGGATAGAGCAAACACAGAAATGAAACTTGATCTGAGAGTGAAGAAAGATGGATGCAAATACCCATGACCTTGCAAAGTGCTCTTCAAAAGCCTGGCTTTTCTGCTGATGTAATTGGAATATTTCTAATAATGGATTAGATGCCACATCAGCATAGAAAAAGTTGCTCAGTGTAATGTAGTGTAAAACCAACTTTGTTTAATTCTAGAATTTGTTGGATGCCTTAAATCTGTGAATAAGTGTGAATTATCACTTATTGTTTCCACAAAAAAAAAGAGGTGTTTGTAGAAAATAAGCTGGTGTGGGTAGAACTGACAGGTTCTCAGGGGTTTGAACACTGTCATGTGCACGAGTAAGCACAAGAAAGAAATTACTAAAATTGGGATGTTTGAATCCTCTGTTGGTCCACCACATGATACAACTGATTTCAACTGTGCAGTTTTAGTATTTGTTTGTCAGTCCTGAATATGCATAAAATACACTTAAAATCTTGCTGCTGGGGAATGTGGAGGAGTTCCTGCACCAAATCTCAGTTGCATTCCTTGATGTTTTCCTTTCAGGGGAAGCTGCAGAAGCACCAAGCCTTTGAAGCTGAGGTGCAGGCCAATTCAGGAGCCATCATTAAACTGGATGAGACTGGAAATCAGATGATTAATGAAAGCCATTTTGCATCTGAAACCATAAGAGTGAGTTCTAAAGCTTTTTTCCCTCCCCACCTCTTACAGGCCTTTCCTTAAGGACTTTGTTCAGATTGCACAGTAACTCTATAATCAAAACCTCTTTTTAAAATTCTACAGGTATTTGATTAGTGAAATAATGAGGAAATTTGTATTTATAAAGCTCAGAGGAGGTTTTCTCTTTCATGAGCACCCAGCTCATACCTTCTTTTGGATCAGGTTCTGAGAAGAACTGTTTAAAGATGAGATGTTTTTTGTAGTGATTGAAGTTGAGCATTTCATTCTAATTTGCCTTTACTGGTTCAGTCCTTCACGCCGTACCGGACTGCCCAGCGCCCGATAGTCACGACCACCCAAGTGGGGTCCCACATACGAGTAGGTGAAGCTTGTGGTTCTGCAGTGCAACCTGGTTTTGCAATGTCTCCTGCCTTCCTTAGCTGACAGTTTGCACCATCCTTCTGGGCAGTGCTCAGAGCTCTTTCCTCTCTTGAAACCTCTTTAATTGAACTTTCTGAGTGGATTAAGTGGTATCCGCCCATGATGTTCAAAAGCTTCTCTTGAATGACTTTCAAGATTCAGGTCTCATGAGCGAAGTGTAACAGACAATGGGTGGAGCAGTTACTTTCCTGTTTTGCAAGTTGTGTGCATGTGTGGGAGTGTGGTTTTGCTTTTTGTTTATAAAGTTTCTAGTGGCTCCCAATAGTTTTGAAAGGCCAAGTGCAGCCAGAGAAACTCAGTATTAAAACTAGTAATTTCTCCTAGTATGTCCATATCATGTCACTTCACAAAGTCAGCTAAATATATTACTGTTTAATGTTGAGAGAAGTGGTTAAAATACAGTGAAATGGTGTAAGTTTGACTTAAAGCAAATGTGTTGTCTTAAATAAGAATAAATTCCCAAAGGAAGATGCTATTCACTTATTGGGAGTTGACTTTCATATAAAAGACTGAACATTTGAAGGGGAGAGCAGCAAATTGTTGGTATGACTTCATGTTAGCATAGAATTTATATCAAATTTTATCTCAAGATGTCTAGCTCATAGTTACTTAAAGATAACTATTTGATAGCTTCGTTAATTAATAGCAACTGTCTAAATACTCAGTTGAATAATTTCTAATTTTGTGTTACAACACTTTACATAATTTGAAAACTATTTACTAGAGATAAAATAATGACGTTTGTCCCTCACCCTTTGTCTAAAGTAAGATTTAGGATGTACAACTTCAGAAAAATAAATAAATCTACTGTTAAGGACAGGAACGGAATAAATCTCATCTTCTTTGACAGGGGATTTTAATAACAACATCCTTTTGTTTCAGACTCGACTGCAGGAGCTGCACCGACTATGGGAATTACTGATGGAAAAGATGAGAGAGAAGGGAGTCAAATTATTGCAAGCACAGAAGTTGGTGCAATATTTACGGGAATGTGAAGATGTCTTGGACTGGATCAATGATAAGGTGTATAATTACCTCCCTTTATTGTGTCCTTGGTGGGAAATTTGATGTGTTTGTGTGAAAAATTGGTCAGCATAGAGTTGCTGAAGGTCAGATAGTCTCAGAAAGCCTGTAAAGGCACCTGTGTGTTTTATTTAACTATTCATGTTGCTCCAGCAGTATGTGTGCAAAGTACTACTGTTCTTTTGCAGCCACAATAAAAGTTACTAGTCTAAGAGGAAGCCTGTGTGTTGGAGAGTACTTTTAGCATAATCAATTCATTCTTGCTTTGAGAAGACAGATAAAATTCACGTTTCCTCTAAGGAAAATCTTCAACACGTAAAAGCAGATATTTTTTTAATAAATATTCTGAATGATTTGTTTCAGAACGGAGGCAGCCCAAGCAGCAAGCAGTGTGTAGATAGTTACTAAATGACTGGAATATCTTTAGATATACATTGTAAGGACATGAACTGCAGGAGGACTGTTGGCTCTTGATTCTTTGAACTCTAAGGAAGCAAACCACAAACCACACTATCAAAAGGAAAAAAAGCCACAAAATAATCACACTGGTTTCCTTAAATGATGGTTTGCTATTTTGTATCACTGTGGGTTCAAACTGTAAACCCCATATAACTGTTACTGAATACAACACTGCACTTTCTGTGCAGAAATCTTGCATCAGAAGCCTACAGCAAATGCCCATAAACAGTGTAAAAAGGAACAAATTCTAGTCACTCTGTGTGGTATGAATTTGTACCTGAAAAATTAATATGACCAGGGAAGATGAAAAAATAATCCTCTTAGTGATCTTGCATATTTTCTGCAATAATGGGTAGGCATTGGGGCAGGGAATGGAGTTTAATGAATAAACTTCATAGTTTTAAGTCTGACCTTAAACACTGTGATTGTCTTTGACCTATTGAAAATTAGGACAGTTTGCTTCCTAATTTTTAATAGTGATTTCCCATAGGATATACTGAAATTAACATTTTTTTCCATGTGCTAGGAAGCAATAGTGACATCAGAAGAGCTTGGACAGGACTTAGAGCATGTTGAAGTTTTGCAAAAGAAGTTTGAAGAGTTCCAGACAGACCTTGCAGCTCATGAAGAAAGAGTAAATGAAGTGAACCAGTTTGCTGGGAAACTTATCCAGGTAAGCATTTATGGGTGTTGAATAGCAAGTCAGTTATCACAGCAAACATCTGTCTGTAACTTCCCCTCTTTCTCCCCTGTTTTGGGGCAGAACTTTAAGCTTTGCTCCCCGTGGGTAGTTGGCTATCTTCTCCTTAATAGGTCATCATTTGATTCACGTGTTCTTCTGCTGAACAGCCTGAATAACTGCCCCATCTGGGAATGCTCCTGAAATTGTGGCGCATAGTGATTAGTAAGAGAAACTGTCATTTTGGGATTAAATTTATTTCTCTTGGACAAGGAAGTTTAATATCTCTTCTGGTTTGATATCTGGGGCTTGATCAAGGATGAAGGCAGGATGGGAAGTGTTTCATTCCAGGGAAAAAGAAGATACTGTTTACAGCCCTCTTCCCATGGACTAATCAGTATATAGGGAAAACACTACAGGAGTATTGAATGTTTGCACAATGAAATTTCAGGGAAACTATTGAATTGGGTGATCATCTGGAAAGGACAGTATTTATAAATTGATCTCTTGAAGGCTAGCAGCATCTTGTCAATGGATATAAAAGCAAAGGACATATGAAAATAGCGTTTTTCCTTTGCTTGCCAGGAAACACATCCTGAAGAGGAATTGATAAAGTCCAAACAAGATGAAGTAAATGCAAGTTGGCAGCGTCTTAAGGGACTTGCACTTCAGAGGCAAGGAAAACTCTTCGGGGCAGCTGAAGTTCAGCGTTTCAACAGGTATGAACTTGGCTGCGTCTGCTGAATGATGTAACCCTTGTGTGGGTGTTTAATGGTGCATTCAGCTGCACACAGTACTGTGAGAGGAGCTACTGTCTCCTATGGCTTTGCTTTGCTCTTTGATATGACTTGCTGGATGAAGGCTTCCTTGTTCTACAATTACTTTAGAATGGTCATTCTGATGGAGTTTTTCAGAACTTGGCAGTTTTGCTCTCCTTTCCTCTGAGGGCTTTTTCCCCCAGTTCAATCCTAGATGAGCCTTAAGTGGGGTGTGTTTTTTTTATTGGATGTTAGCCCAGTTGTTCTAGAGGCTCTGAGCAATGTCATTCTGTTCTCATCATCTACAGCATTTTGAGATTTGCTGTAATTAAGTTGGAAAACGGTTCAGGGTGGGAAATGGATCCGCTCCATGACAGTGCTCAGTGGTGCTGTAATTCCTGGTTTGCATCTGGTGACAGTGGCCTGTTAATATGCTTCAGTTTCTTGAGATAAGAGAACGTCTATTTATTTGTATTCTAAAGGATGTTTGTAGTTGGCTGCAGGGTTTATATGTATGGGTTTGTATGCTAGTACGTCTGGCACACATATGGGAACACATCCTGCCTCCTTCCTTTTTCCATACAAGACAAACCGCTTCCAATTTGTGCTTTGTTTTGAAGGGATGTGGATGAAACAATCAGCTGGATTAAGGAGAAAGGGCAGTTGATGGCCTCAGATGATTTTGGCAGAGACTTAGCCAGTGTGCAGGCATTACTGCGCAAGCACGAAGGCCTGGAAAGAGACCTGGCAGCTCTGGAAGATAAGGTACCCCTGTGAGATGTATTTTACCTATGATTAAACGAGGAGACCGGCTTGTAAAAGGCTGGAAGCTCACTCACGGTTTGTGCCTGGCTTTAGGTGAAGGCCCTGTGTGCAGAAGCTGACCGTTTGCAGCAGTCTCACCCAATAAATGCTTCTCAAATTCAAGTGAAACGGGAGGAGCTCATTGCCAACTGGGAACAGATCCGGACGCTGGCAGCAGAGAGGCACGCTCGCCTCAACGACTCCTACAGGTGGGTCACTGCAGCAGGACAGTGGTGCTTCCCTCCTTGGTCACATTTGACAGAAGGCTCTTGGAAGGAGAAGAAAAGGGTGCCGTTCCCAAAATTTTTGGGATGGTTCTGGCATTTTCGGAGCAGTCTTGTTCACCAAATTCTATTTTGCACTAACTTCTTGTAGTAAAAGAAATATTTATGTGATTGAAAAATTATTGCAGCTTTTTGTCATTCTCTGGGTGTGGATCAACTATGAAAATAGACACAGTGACGTTTTAGGACATTTGCTATTTTCTCTGTCTCAGTTGAGATGTGCATTTTGAAGTACGTTATCTCACTATGTTTCAGTTTTGCTGAAAAAAGCTTTTTTAATATTTTTATTAGAAATCTGTTTTCTAGTCTTTAAGAGTCTCTATGAATACTGAAGTATGATATATTGTTTGATATATTGTCTTGAGACCAAATGAATTCCCTGTTTCTGTGGTAGTTTGTTTTTTGCTGTGGAATTTGTGTTCGTCCAGTCTTACGTCTATACTAACCTGGTCTCTGAAACATAGCCTGTTAGATTACTGCTGAGAAGCCATACTAAAAACAAACTAATCCTGATATGGTGGTTAGTTTACATCCTTTCTGGTTTTGTTTTTCTGCCCTTTGTTCCTTCCCACGATGTGGGATTTTTGGCAGTGGAGACCCACACAAATAATTTTTTTCTTTACCTTCCCTGCCATAGTCTCTTCAGAGCAATTAACAGCAAATGTAAAAGGGAAACAGAAACTGATCACTTTTGCTGATAAGTATTAAGCATATGCCAAAGGCAACAACTAAAGGCATTCTGGAAGGAATTTGAGGATTTGTTTGCTTGTTTTAAGGCTGAGTCATGTGCAGTTGAAATTTTCTGTCAGTTCCCTCCCCCACACACTGTTATGGTTGTGACAGAAGCAGCCCTGTGAATTGTCTTGAGAGCCATATTTTGATTTCTGTTGTCTTCAGTGTGTAGTTAGTAATATTAGTTTTACTTACAATATAAGTTGCATGCAAAATATATCTTTGATACATGGATTTAGAACCCAACAATTTCATAACTTCAAAAGACTTATTTTTTGATTGAAAGCATATTTAGTAATTTAATATTCTAAGCAGATTTTTATGTTGTTATATTTGTATCTGAGGAACAGTTTTTATGTTTGCAACCCTTTCTTTGGGGAAAGGGGAGAGAAATTCTGCAAATTTAATTATTCCAAATATTTTTTCCTTTGCTTACCTAAGGCTGCAGCGCTTTCTCGCAGATTTCCGAGACCTCACCAGCTGGGTGACTGAGATGAAGGCTCTGATAAATGCTGATGAACTTGCCAATGATGTGGCTGGGGCGGAAGCCCTTCTAGACAGACATCAGGAACATAAGGTAGAGTGGTTATACAGCCAAATCCAGTCAGGAGCCCTCTGATTTGTATGTCTAACACAGTCTCTGAGTCAGTGTTGTAGCACTGGAGTGATTTGATCATACAGCTAACACAGTACTAGATTGCTGTCCTGATTTAATATTTTAAGTTGTTTCTAGATGGTAGATATATACTAAGTATTTAAGACTGCTTATGATAATATTTTATAAAGAATAGGCCTGATTGTAGCCAGTTGGACTAATGACTGTTCTCCATCATGAGGCATTCCTATAATTAAGCGGAAAGAATAGAGCTCAAATAAACTTTTAGTTTCATTGTAATGTAGAAATTTATACCTACATTATGTGCATTGTACAGTAATTGTGACACTGTGGTGAGATGAATTTTGGTAACAGCTTTTTCACGTCTCCTTCCATAGGGTGAAATTGATGCCCATGAAGACAGCTTCAAATCTGCTGATGAGTCAGGCCAGGCTTTGCTTTCTGCTGGGCACTATGCTTCTGATGAAGTTAAAGAAAAGGTAAGCTGAGAGCAAGAGCTCCTAGAAGAATTTTGTCCCTCTCTTCCATGTCCCTTAATTTAAAAGGATGATCACATCAGGAACTGGAGATTTTATTGTTTACACAGGAGGTCATTTTCAATTCAGTGCTAACCACTTTTTTAGAGTCACGATTTAATTTTACATTGAGATGGAAGTGAACTAGAGTGTTAAGTAACATTATTATACATTCCTCTTCCCAATCAATTAGCTGACCATCCTCTCAGATGAAAGGTCTGCCTTGCTGGAACTGTGGGAGCTCCGCAGACAGCAGTATGAGCAGTGCATGGACCTGCAGCTTTTCTACAGAGACACTGAACAAGTTGACAACTGGATGAGCAAACAAGAAGTGAGTGCATATCTTTGAATTCTCCAGATATGGTGGACTTCAGTTTCTGGGTAGTCTTCTGTAAGCTTAAGCAATTGGTATTACCTGCTGGCAGTGCCATAAACACCCACGAATGAGTGGGTGCTGTGGAGAGTTATTTATCTGACTGCCTGAAATGGTGCAATGACTGTTTCCATCTTATGCTGAAACTGTGAGCTGTGACAAGTGGGCTTGATGTGGCTTTTGTGTGTGTGTTAACTCTTGTAAAATGCTGGTTGAATAAGAAGCTAAAAAGAATTTTTGCCTGTTAGAAGCATAAAGCAAACACCATGCCAGTATGCCATCTTTACCTTTCAGTAATAACATATGGCAGAAAATATCCCTGGCTGTGCTTGAGCACACTTAGAGCAGCTGAGTATGGAAACATAAAAATGTGTTTGTGTCCTTACAGGCATTTCTGCTGAATGAAGACCTTGGTGATTCTCTGGACAGTGTGGAGGCTCTTCTAAAGAAGCATGAAGACTTTGAGAAATCCCTAAGTGCCCAAGAAGAGAAAATAACAGTAAGACATTGACATTAGGTCATCACTAAATGGACAAGAAGTGAAACAAGGGCATTTATTGACTGGGGAGGAGACACTGCTAGATGGTGGTAAAGGATGGGGTTTGCTTTGCTGTTATGTGGGATGTATTAGCTCTAAATAACAGGTATTGTATCTAAAATGGAAAAGAGTGGAAAAGGTGTGGGATAGGGCTCGATTTCTGTCTCAGAGCCAGGTAACCTGGTGCTTACTTATCATACCAGCGCACAGGTGGATGAATATTTGTCAAAAATCTGCACTCTTCCACACGGAGAGGAAGAGGTACAGAGAGAAAATGGTGTAAGGATAGATCTGCTAATGGCTTTCTGCCAGTTTTACTGTGATAAACTTTCGGGAGTTGATATACTAAGCAAATTTGCACAAGAAATTTCTATTACTCCAAATAAATGGAAACTTGTTTTCCCTCTAGGCATTAGATGAGTTTGCTACTAAGTTGATTCAGAATAACCACTATGCCATGGACGATGTTGCTACACGCAGAGATGCTGTAAGTATCCAAAATACATTTGGACTGCAGGCTTTAAATCTTGTTCTGCTTTATTATTTTACATGGTTTGACATCAATATAGGGTAGGTCAGTGGAGTTGTCCCAAGAGGGGTGCAGTGGTTCTTATGAGCCTGAAGAATTTAAAAATGTTGTACTTTCTTCTTTTTTCAGCTGCTGAGCCGCCGAAATGCCCTTCATGAAAGAGCCATGTACCGCCGTGCTCAGCTGGCGGACTCTTTCCATCTACAGCAGTTTTTCCGAGATTCTGATGAGCTCAAGAGTTGGGTTAATGAAAAGATGAAAACTGCAACTGACGAGGCCTACAAGGTAAACACAAAGATGAATGGTAAAATGCTTTTAAGACAGTACCAGGCTTAATCAGTCTAATGACACAAAGCAGCATCAGCCAAAATGTACAGCCCATCATGCAGTAATCGTGCCTATCCAATAGCTCTGGAATAGCTCTAAGAATTCTGATTTAAGGCATATTTTTGGCACCAGATCCTCTAGTTACACCATGGCATGTCTATGAATGTAGTCCAGTTTCAAAAATTCTTCAGAGATCTTTGGGTACTGGTGTCGCTGTTACAGATGCATGAAATGCGACTCCAACATTTCTTAAGATCAGAAGGCTTAACTTCACTGTAACACGGCATCTTTTTATACCACCACTCACAAACCATTATTTGATTGGCCAGGTGGCACATCGCCTCCCCACCACCGCTTGGGCCGAGGCAGAGAACAATGCCCTGAGAATGAACAGTAAAGGAAAAGTAAACAAAAGGGATATTTGTAAAATAAGGGAAGCCCACAAAAAACCCCCATCAGTCCATTGCCTGAGAACATGAAATTCCCCACAGAGCTGTCCCTGGAAAGGCAAGCAGCTCTCTCCCGGGAAAGCCTAAAGCCTGTTCTGAGATTTCTCTAAGTCGCACTGAAAAACCAGCCCCACATACTGGTTTTGCATTGAAATGTTCTATTTCTTTCTTCATCTGTAGGATCCATCGAACTTGCAAGGTAAAGTTCAGAAACACCAGGCTTTTGAAGCAGAGCTGTCTGCTAACCAGAGTCGTATTGATGCCCTGGAGAAAGCTGGCCAGAAGCTGATTGATGTCAAGCACTACGCGTCCGATGAGGTGGCAGCTCGCATGAATGAAGTCATCAGCTTGTGGAAGAAACTTCTGGAGGCCACTGAGCTCAAAGGTATGACTTGCTGAGAACAATATGGGGAAATTTCTAGAGTTTAGTTGGGAGAAGACGGGAAATGAGTTAACTTCACTTTCCACTTGACTTACCTTGTCCTGTTCTCCTCTTGCCTGTCTCTCTCAGGTATAAAACTGCGAGAAGCCAATCAGCAGCAGCAGTTTAATCGCAACGTGGAGGACATTGAGCTCTGGCTGTATGAAGTAGAGGGACACTTGGCTTCTGATGATTATGGAAAAGATCTTACTAATGTTCAGAATCTTCAGAAGAAACACGCGCTGCTAGAGGCAGATGTTGCTGCCCATCAGGTAAGGGAAATAATTTTTATTCCTGCCTTTTCAGATTTGCTCACTCAAAAGATGGTATTTCCAGGTGTGCTCAATCAGAAACCTTAGCAGGTGTGCTTTTTATAATTTTTCACCTTTGGGTTTTATGATTTGCTTATCAAAAATAATTTTCAGCTGAAACATAACTTGTATGTCTCTAAAATAATATCTTTATAACTTTAATAGAAATGAGCTTCACAGTCACTGCAGCCACCTCAGAAATTCTGACCTAATGCTGTCGCTGGATCAATTTTAGGATCGGATAGATGGCATTACCATCCAGGCACGCCAGTTCCAGGAGGCTGGGCACTTTGATGCTGACAATATCAAGAAGAAACAAGAAGCTTTAGTGGCTCGTTATGAAGCTCTGAAGGACCCCATGGTAGCTCGCAAGCAGAAGCTCGCAGATTCTCTTCGCCTGCAGCAGCTTTTCCGTGACATTGAGGATGAAGAGACCTGGATTAGGGAAAAAGAACCTATTGCGGCTTCAACAAACCGCGGTTGGTCCATCCTGGTGTCTCTAGGATTTAGATGTCAGAATTGCTCTGTTATAAATTGTCTTTATGGAAGATTCTCTGAAGATTTCAGAGCTGTTTGTTGTAATTAACATTGCCCAGAGTTACATATTTGCCATCGCCCCTGGGTCTCTGTTATGTTGCTTATATAATTGCAGTGGTAACATAGTTTCCAGTACTCTGTCCGCATTGTTAGCGTTCTCCCTGTGCAAGTTTGTGTAGTTCTGGCTGCAGCTGCCTTGAAATTTTTGTGTCATCTAGTGACTCTGGTTTAGCTGATTAATTATTTTGTATCTTTCAGGCAAGGACTTGATTGGTGTCCAGAATCTGCTCAAGAAGCACCAGGCTTTGCAGGCAGAAATTGCAGGCCATGAGCCTCGCATTAAAGCAGTCACACAGAAGGGAAATGCTATGGTAGAAGAAGGTATGTCTCAATATTTTTTAGCTCTGGCAGTCTTTCGTTCTCTGGCCCAGCACAGTTAAGAATTATTGCCTGATTTTTATCCTGATAATAGGCAGGTACCTGCTAGTAGGATGAACTACTGGTCATCCTTTCACCTGAAAATAAAAATATGTTCCTAGATGGGAATCTGTCCTAATTTTGACAGATCTCTGTCTACTCTTGATGAACACTTATTTAGCAGTTTTGTGCCTATTGTATTTAGTCTCTATAATTAAATCTGTTAAAGGGTTCTATCTGAGAACCCTTATAATTATAAGGGTCTATCTTATAATCATGATGTGAGAGAGAATTTTCTACAATGACAGTAATTCTTGCTTTTAAATAAATAGGCATCTTTATTTCTGACTGGATCTTTTTAACATGAAATTTTTTTTAAAAATCCTGCTGGTCTGAAATAATATTTGTCTGCTGCTAGAACTCTGGAAAGAGATGACCTTTTCTGTTTCATCACTGAGAAATGTTATGATGTGTCTGGTTTTATTCCTAATGGTTAAGATATGCTTGTACAGCTTGATTGACAGGTTTAGTGTTTTCTAGTCTGAGGCAAAAGGACCAACTGAGTTATGTTTTTATAATTTTAGTCTAAATAGGCTTCAAGTTGGTCTAATTTTTGACTTTGAAGAATTACATGTAATCTTTTAATGTCTATTGCTTTTGTCTGCTGAAGTCCTTCAGTTCCCTCTATTTCTGTTCCGTAGGACACTTTGCAGCTGAGGATGTGAAAATCAAACTGAACGAGCTAAACCAGAAGTGGGACTCTCTGAAAGCCAAAGCATCCCAGCGTCGACAGGACCTGGAGGATTCCCTGCAGGCTCAGCAGTACTTTGCTGATGCTAATGAGGCCGAATCCTGGATGAGGGAAAAGGAGCCCATTGTAGGCAGTACAGACTATGGGAAAGATGAAGATTCTGCTGAGGTATTTGAGATTCTTGTTTAAATCAGTTTTGCATAAGTACAGTGAGGATTTGTCCAGTGGTAAAAAAATGGTAAATAATTGGTGGTAAAAAAGTGGTAAATAATTTCAGGATTCTTAACAAAGAGGGCGGATTCTTGCATCAAGCGAGATTTTGGCTCTTAGTCAAAAGATGACATATTTTTCTGTGTCTTAGTTGCTATTGCACATGGAATTCTCCTGCTCAGTATGTTAAACCAACTGTGAGGAAGCTTTACCTCTGTATTCACTCTTTTAAGGGGTTTTGTTTTTTTAAGTATAATGAAAATAATATCAGCAAATTCCTCATGGGATGTGCGTTTCAGTATGAGTCTGGTTTTCAGCAGTTCATTAGTCTGGAAGTAATTTTTTTTGTCTGAGTTTGTTTTATTGATATCATTCTGCAGTCAAACACCACGTCCAAGGCAGTGCTGACTGACGTTTTATCAACATGAAGTGCAGTTTAAAGGCACACTTTAAACTTACCCGTATCACTCTGGAAATAGTTATTTCTGGTCAGAACAAAAGAATGTTGCTGAGATAAGGTAGAGGCAAAGCACCAGAAGCATTAGGACCACTATCTAGCCTGTGAATAAATAGAAGTGATTATTCCCATGAGAGTCACGAGGCTGGCAGTTCTGAAAAACCCACATTCCCTTTGTATGGAGTCAAAGTATATATTTAAGCAGAGGCATATTTGTAAAATGGCAAGGTGTGCATGTTGTTATTATCATCCACTTTCAGGCTCTTCTGAAGAAACATGAAGCTTTGATGTCTGATCTCTCTGCTTATGGCAGCAGCATCCAGGCACTGAGAGAACAGGCCCAGTCATGCAGGGTAAGGAAAGATGCTAATCATGTACCTAAAATTCATGGTCAGCAGAAGGTAAAAACAAAGCTCAATAACAGTTGTTGGTTTTGAGAGGTTTTTGCAGACTGCTTGATTTTCTCAAAAAAATTAGCAGTCTGTTTTTATAATCATAAGACTGCTGTTGAAGTAAAACAATTTAATGTGGTGGTTTTCGGGATTTGAGTCCAGACAGCACCTAAACTGACTCTACAATAGCTTTAACTAAGGCTGAAGTCTATTCTAGGGCAATGACATTGATTATAATAAACATGGAACAGCTCATTTTTTCTTCTGCTCTTCTTTTTTAGCAACAAGTTGCTCCCACAGATGATGAAACTGGAAAAGAGCTCGTTCTGGCACTCTATGATTACCAGGAGAAGAGTCCACGGGAGGTGACAATGAAGAAGGGAGATATCCTCACCTTACTCAACAGTACCAACAAGGTGGGTTCTGGCCTCCTGCTTTGCTGTCCTGCTTGGCTCTCTGAGTGCTCTGTGTTTTGTTTGATTTTGGCACATTCAGCCCACATCCCCATTCAGCACTTCAGCTGAACCTCTTCATTTCCATCACTCCTCTACAGCTGCCAACTTTTCCAAGACGGGACACGTGTCTGTGAGAACTTTAATTCCCTGATGTGGAGGAATTTTTGGCCAAATACAAGAGGAGATGTGGGAGTAAGATCTCTATCTTCAAAAGACAGTTTGTTTGAAATTATCTCTATAACAAGAGCAAACTGTTGAGAGCATCACTGGTTTCCTTGTGTTAATAGAAGTCTCTGATTTGCAGCATTCAGTTGCCCAGCGTTCTTTATGCTTGATGATGTCTTCACAGTGGTTGCTTTGTGGTTTTCTGGCTTCCAGGATTGGTGGAAGGTGGAAGTCAATGACCGTCAGGGATTTGTACCAGCTGCCTATGTGAAAAAACTGGATCCTGCCCAGTCTGCATCCCGAGAGAACCTCCTGGAGGAGCAGGGCAGCATAGCACTGCGACAGGAGCAAATCGACAACCAGTAAGATCTAACTGATGAGATATGACACTGCCAGCATTAGCTGGCTTGGCCTTTGCTTCACAGATTGCCACCAGCTTAGGTTAATGCTTCTTACACTAGGGAGTAATTCATTGGAGCAAAACAAGGGGCTTCTTTGCCAAAGGCACCAGATTCAGCTGTTTTATTCCTACTCTAGATTTTCTTGCTGCTTTTCCCATTTTTAACCGTTAAACTCGTGACACTAGAGCTCAACTTACTGTCTGACTTAAGTATTTTATGTGTTCCTTTTGTTGTTGTACTTAACTACTTAAACTTGTTTGTGAGTTATATATGTCCTAAGCAACTCTTGTATTTGTAGTTGTCACTTCTAATGTGTGATCTGTTTTGAAAAGCTTTCTTAAATTTAATTCCATTAAGTACAGTGCTCTCCCTATACAGGACTGCCTCTGGAGGTGCCCTCCTTATAAGCCGGGGCTACTTTGCTTCTAGCTCATCACTTTTTTTTCTGAAATGTGGTGCCAAATTTTGTTGCCGTTATAGGAGCTAAAATGTGTCCCCTCCTTTTTTTTCTTTCAGTTTTTATCGTCTTTTTTTTGAAAGAGCAGCATATCACTGCAAACAGAAAACTGAAAGGCTGCATGGTAATGACCTCCTTAAAGCACATGGTGGCTGGAGATTAATTCAGGCAAGGGCTGTGGGTGATAGCTGTGAGTGCTAGCTCATCTTATCAAGCCACTTGAAAGCTGAAAGTTTTCTGTATACTCCCATCTGTTTGCGCAGCTATGCTGTCGTTCTGTGTGAGAATTTCCTCCCACTCAGTTGTGTTGAGTCATCAGTTATTACAGTGCCATGCAATAATTACTAGCCTTAGCTCTAGAATTAAAAAAAAAAAACAAAAAAACAGACAAAACCAACTGATAACAAAAAACCTTTTTCCAGCACAAAGAAAAAATGCTGGAGAATTGTGGCACATTGGTCTAATATAATTCCCTCCATGGGTTTGCATATGGCTTTTAGTAACTAGAACAGGGTGCCTTATTTTAGAGACAAGGAGAGGGGACCACCTTTTAGTTTCCAATCCTATGGCACAATAATGAGGAAATGAGGAGACCTTATAGAGAGAGCTCAACTGTACTGCCGAGGTTTCCTTACATGAATTGTACTCCTGGTCTGATTTGCTTTGCTTCCGAACAACACCTAATTTTCTCCATTTAAATGTGAACTCTTACCCATCTCCTACCACAGACCAACCATGGATGGAGCTGCTGCTTTCTTTATTTTTGTTAATCTGACTAATTTTTCGCATGCATTTGCTGTGCTCCCTGTCTGTGCAGGACTCTCATTACTAAGGAGGTCGGCAGTGTATCTCTGCGTATGAAACAGGTCGAAGAACTGTGAGTAGGATTAGCCCTTTCCTAAACCATGCTGTCTCCACACTGTCACTGTTCATCCTCCCTCTTTTTCTTTCTTTGGGAACGCTGCTCCAAAGAGGCATGAAGGAGGCCATTTCTGCAATGAGGCTTAGTTTAGATGAATGTGGTGGTCTGTGTTTCCTCTGTTCCTCACAACCAGCTGCTTATCTTGCTGGGCACCTCTGTGCTGCTGAATTGATTCATGTTTATTCTATCACGCTGGTTTTGCTTACCAAAGTGGCTTTAGGGCTATCTAGACTGTTTTCCTTAAAAAGCATCTCTTGCATTTTCTGAGGTGTAGATAGAAATATTTGCTTGTTTATATAAATATATGTAAAATACATCTACCAAGTATTGCATCGCATCAGAATGTCTTAAGAGTTTTTGGGAAGGGTGGAGCTGTCATGGTTTATTATATAAAGTAACATTTGTGCTGGGTGGTCAAAAGGCATTATTTCTATAGGGTGATTATTCCTTAATTTTAACATTAACTAAATTTTGAAAGCTGTGTTCATGTCTCCTGGAAAGGATATCAAGTTTGCATTATACTGGTGGAAGTTGCTGGGAAATCCAAAGCTACAGTGTTCATTGGCTGTGCCTGGATTTTCATAGCAAATGTATTTCTTCAGAATTAAAATGAAAATTTATGTAAATCTCTCAAGTCTTGCAAAGCAACTTTGAGGTTAGGTTTGCTTCTGAAAGTTTTGCCCCAGATCCTCTGAGCTTTACAAGTACTTAATACCTAATGTTGTTTGCTGAGGCAAACAGCTGCAGGTAGGGAAGGATTCAAAACAGTGTTTTCAAGTCAGGGTAGAAACTTTCTATTTAAACCTAATATGAAAAATTCTTAGTTCCTGTCTGCCCACTTTTAAACTACAGTAAACAGGAAGACACAAAGTCTCTGCTTCCATGGAAGGAGACCTGATTTATCAGTTTGGTATATAGATATATAGATATCCAGGATACTGAGGATTTTTTCAGGAGACTTTGTCATCTCTGAGCTGTTGGTTAGGAAAATGCTGCAGGATTGATCTCCTCAAGCTGGGATGTTATAACTGCTCAGTATGTGCCCTTGTGCTTCAGGGTGGGAAATGAAAACATCCCCATTTGAGGCCCCTGAAGGTACCTCAGCAGTGTCTGGTATTCTTTGATTTAATAACATCAGAATGAATATGCTTAATAATGAGAATCTATTGCTGCTGTTGATCGCTGTGGTAGACCAGTGTCCAAACTGATTCAGGACATAAGAAACCTTTCCAGATGCAGCTAAAATGTCTCATTGTCTTAGACTTAAAATAAAGTAAGAATGATTATTAAGAATGTGGTTTTTCTGAATGCAGGTTTTTAAAAAACAGGCATTATGCATTGCTGGAGAGATTTGTAATTCAATATCAGTGACTTTAAAACTGCTCTTGGCTTTTTTCAGCAATAGCTTGGGAAAGGTCCTGTAGGATCATCTGTGTCTAGTTGATTCCAAGGTGGTTTTAATTAACTGGCTGGTCTTCAGAGGTTTATTTGCCTGTGCAGACCAATTTAAACATTTTTGAGGTTTCACTTTGTTCTAATGTAAAGGAGTAATATCACTGATGTTGAGGATTCCACAGATAAAAAAAGTGTACATGAAATGAGTTTCATGGATTTCCCAGTTGAATATAGGTGTGTTATCAAAGATAACACATTTTACTTAGACATTCAGCAGATTTTGCACTGGAAAATGGCTAGTGAAGAGGTTTATGTCCTAAAGCTGAGAGGCTGGTCAATTTTCATAATCTGATGGCAAACTTGATGTACTCTAGGAAAATATCTCTTGACAAATAAAAGCCTATGGAGTCATTCCTGCCCTGCAGTGATACTGTGGTTTAAGAGCCTACCCCAGTCTAGGCTGTGATTTGGGTTTGCATTTGCCTAGTGAGGTGCTGCATGTGGGAGTTCCCATTTTGGTGTGCAGTCCATGTGGAGGAGGGACATGGACAGTGTTTGTTCCCAACTGCACATGAGTAGCTCATCCTGTAGCGGAACAGGGCGTAAGTTCAGGCATTCCCCATTTTTGGGGATCCCAGTACTTGGGAAATTCCTGTGATTGGACTCAGTTCCTTCTGATTGTTCCCTCCTTTCCTTTCCTGCTTGTCCCAGGTATCACTCTCTCCTCGAACTAGGAGAAAAACGTAAAGGCATGTTGGAAAAAAGCTGCAAGAAGTTCATGCTTTTCCGTGAAGCCAACGAGCTCCAGCAGTGGATCAATGAGAAGGAAGCAGCACTCACCAGTGAGGAAGTAGGTGCTGATCTGGAGCAGGTGGAGGTTCTGCAGAAGAAATTTGATGATTTTCAGAAGGTATGTTGTGATGCTGCATAATGTGTATGTTAATTTTGGCCTTTCCCTTCAAGCTTTCCAATCATATATCCATGACAATTCTTCATAGCTGAGTGGGAAACATAGCTTTGATTGGACATAAAAGGTCCATAGAAGGTATATATGCATATTTTGATTTCATTTTGTGAGGACAGAGAATCTCACATTAAAGTGCCTTCAGTTTGATTACATTCCCCAGGTTGCTCCATGCTTCCCAGCTCCCAGAGAGCTGAAACTCTCAACACTTTGCAATAGAGTCTGCCAAGCTTTGGAGAAATTTCACTTTGTATAAAGCATAACCTTCAGTTGTGCTATTCCCATTGAAAGGAAAGATGCATTTGGTTTCCATCTGTAGAGTTATTTCCCTGAGATATGGGGAAAAAAAATCTGGGATTCCCTGGCACAGGCTGTCTGGGAACTCAGGGTCACTGTGCTCAGTTCCTGCTGTTCACACACTGAGCACTCCTGGTGAGACACTTTGTTTCACATGTTCTGCTTGGGTGAATTTTAATGCTGGGTTATTTCCCTGGTCTGTGTAGGATCTCAAAGCCAACGAGTCACGCCTGAAGGATATAAACAAGGTTGCCAAGGACCTGGAGTCAGAAGGGCTGATGGCAGATGAAGTACAAGCAGTACAGCAACAGGTGCCCTTTTTCTCTACCTTAATCTGATCTAAGAAGCAAAAGAATGTCCTTCTTTCTTTTGTCTGTTGTCTTTGCCTGGCATTGCAGGATTCAGACTGTTTTCTAGTGTAGCCATCCCAAGAAGACCTTTAGAGTTATATTTTTTAATAATGCTAGAGTAAATTGCAGCAACATCTAGAGCTTTTTCCTTTTTTTTTAATTTGAAAGTATTTACAATAATATTAAAAGTCATGGAGAATCCATGCACTAACTTTGCTTCATATAAATTTGAAATTTAGCCTTTATTTATTTGCAGGAAAATGGGTGAGGAATACTAGGGAAAAAGAAAAATAAAACAGCGCAGTTCAGAGTGGTGGAGGGGGCTTGTGTGTTTTCCATTTTGGTGTGGGTTTTTAGGAGGTTTTTGCTGACTTTTTACATACTTGTGCTATAAATAATTTTATCCTGTGCCAATTAAGTATGAAGCATATTGGGAAAACATTCCTTATGTTAGCAAATAACAAATTGTTTGCCCTGTCTTCTTTGCAG
This sequence comes from Irena cyanogastra, assembly GCA_013397155.1. NCBI lineage: Eukaryota > Metazoa > Chordata > Aves > Passeriformes > Irenidae > Irena > Irena cyanogastra. The sequence continues at coordinate 316,651 of VWZV01004388.1, forward strand.
GAAGTCTATGGGATGATGCCCAGGGTAAGTGTTAATTTCTGAGGTGGATGGAGTGGCAATTGTAACAGGTTTGGCATGTACAAGGAGATGTTCAGCCATAATTGTAGTTCATTTCCATGATGCAACTCACTAATGACTTTGAATGGACATTCAAAGATTTCTTATCTATGATCCCTTTATTTCCTGAGTGTCTTGCCCCACATCACAGATCTAAGCAAGCAGCATAACCCAAATTGATACAAATACTTGCATGAAAAAATGTACTTACTCTGTTAAGGATTGAACACAGAGCTGTTTTCCAGATTTTTTTTTACCATATTCTGATAGTTTTAGATTCTGCTTCGTGTCTAAAGCTGTTTCTTCACATTTTCAAACAGGATGAAACTGATTCTAAGACAGCCTCTCCTTGGAAGGTAGGTGTCATTGTATAGTAGCACACAACAAGAAAATAAAACAAAAACTACAGCACATCATCTTTTTTAGACCATTTGCTTCTCCTGTGCCATAGAAATTCTCAACAGCCTGTTTTTTACCTCTCTGCTACAAAACTCTAGTTTTGAGCTTGTATTATGAGGGTGATTCCAGTTTCTGGGCAGCAGATGTTGAATAATCCCTTGTTCATTCTGCATGAGTTCTTTGCTTTCTGCTTGCTACAACAAAAATGTTTTTATTCCTCATAGTCAAAACCATTTCTGTCAATACTCCTTTAGTAAGGAATATGCTGTATCCCATTAGTCATCTCCAGCTCATTTACTACAATAGTTAGAAGAAGCCTTTCTCCATTCATTAGAGGCTTACAATGGAAGAGCTGTCACCTGCTAAAGTACAAAAATATCTTAAATATTTTTAAATTATCCAACATTGTGTTTTCCCTAGCATTTCATTCCCATGTTTTATGTCTTGCATCCACCCTGTTAGACTTAAAGGTGCTTGTACATCTTTTAAGCTGTGGGAATGTGGGGAAAACAGGTTAGTATGCAATATTTTGACAGAAAATGCAGCTATGTCACTAGGAACTGGTGACTTTTTAAGTATTTTTTTGCAAATTATAAGCATGTACTTTGAATTCTAAGAGTCTTATAGTAACTTAGCAAACTGAGATTTTGGGGATTTTTAATTCATGTATTGAATGTTGCCTTTAAATTTCCTCTTCTTTGTCCTCATTTAGATTTGTTTGCTTCAGTTTACACTAACATGACAGTGCTTACTTGTGAATTCTGATTACTTTTACTCTGCTCTATAGTACCTTAGATATTACAGCCAATTATTCGTAATTGCTTTGTAATTTACATAGTCTTTCTTAGTGGTTTCTGTTTGATTTTAAGGACTTTTCTTTCAGTCTGGTTTTGCTTTTGGTTAGAGTTGGCTTCAATACTATATTTTTTATTTCTGCCTTTTCACACAGTCTGCACGTTTGATGGTACACACTGTGGCAACCTTCAACTCAATCAAGGTAATTCCACAACTTTCTCTGACCTGATTTAGAAGTTGTGAACATTTTTTAACCTCCTTTTCCATAGTCTTTGTCTTTCATTAAGCTTTATAAACTCTTCTGAATCAATTTATTGAAAAAAACATCAGTATATACAGCATTTGCTTTTCAAGTTACATCACTGTCTTATTATATACCTAAAATCACTTGGTTTTACAGGTCAGGAGAAACTCTTAAAATTATTTTATTTAACTAAGCTATCTGAATTTGTGCATTCTTCTGGAATGAAGCAGCATTTAGTAACCTTTACCTGTAGTGAAAGGCCAGTCTTGACTTTTCACTTCCCTCATCCAGGAGCTGAATGAACGTTGGAGATCTCTGCAGCAGCTGGCAGAGGAGAGGAGCCAGTTGTTGGGCAGTGCCCACGAGGTCCAGAGATTCCACAGGTGAGGAGTTTGTTTGGTCTTGACTCAAATGCTTTGTCTATCAAGAGTTCTGAAATACAGCGGGACCTGTTCTAAACAAATAATATTCAACCCTCAGCTTGTTCAGTGCAGGGTAGTCTTTTAATTCTCTTTTTGCCTTTCCTTCCTTCAAATCAGAGATGCTGATGAAACCAAAGAATGGATAGAGGAGAAGAATCAAGCATTAAATACAGACAACTATGGGCATGACCTGGCCAGTGTTCAGGCTCTGCAGCGCAAACATGAAGGCTTTGAGAGAGACTTGGCAGCTTTGGGAGACAAGGTGAGATTCTGAGATAAAAAAAAACCCAAAAGCTTTGTTTTTATCTACCAGAAAAGATTGAACTATAGCAGTTCTCTCTGTCTTCATTGTGTTCATTTCCCTTTCTCTAATCCTAGGTGAATTCTCTTGGTGAAACTGCCCAGCGTCTAATCCAGTCACATCCAGAATCTGCTGAAGATCTCCAAGAAAAATGCACTGAGTTGAACCAGGCTTGGAATAGTCTGGGAAAACGTGCTGACCAGCGCAAAGAGAAGCTTGGAGATTCTCACGACCTGCAGCGTTTCCTCAGTGACTTCAGGTAATGATGTGATTCCCTCTCTCAATTTGTTTATTATTAGTGAAGTATACATAGCTTATTGTTCCACAGGAATATTTCTGTGAAGGATACAGAAAAGGACTGTTCTCCCTGTTGTGACTTATTTCAGGGGAGGGAGGGAAAAAAATTCCTTATCACTGTGTGTTCACAGGGACCTCATGTCTTGGATCAATGGGATCCGGGGCCTGGTCTCCTCAGATGAACTCGCAAAGGATGTGACGGGAGCTGAAGCTTTATTGGAAAGGCACCAGGTATGTGAAAAATAAGTGTATTGTAAACATCAACAAATGTTTCTTTTTTCTGACACTTTCCAGTTAGAGTTCCAAAAATAGGTCAGTTCCAGCTCTGGTTATTGAGCAGCACATCTCTGCCCCTTGCAGGAACACCGCACGGAAATAGATGCAAGAGCTGGCACTTTCCAGGCGTTTGAACAGTTTGGACAACAACTTCTTGCCCATGGACACTATGCCAGCCCAGAGATCAAGGAGAAACTGGATATTCTGGACCAAGAACGGACAGACCTGGAGAAGGCCTGGGTCCAGCGCAGAATGATGCTAGACCAGTGCCTGGAGCTACAGGTACTCTGCTGCAGTTTGGATAAGAAAAATAATTCCTCTTTTCATTAAAAAGTTTATTATTTCATGGTGATAACAGTGCTCTTGATCTGTCTTGCTCATGCTTTGGATTTTTTTTCTCCCCAGCTGTTCCATCGGGACTGTGAGCAAGCTGAAAACTGGATGGCTGCCCGGGAGGCTTTCTTAAATACAGAGGATAAAGGAGACTCCTTAGACAGTGTGGAGGCACTCATCAAGAAACATGAAGATTTTGATAAAGCAATCAATGTTCAGGTGAGGAGTGTAGCTGAAGTAAGAGGAAAATAGTTTCCTTTTTCTCATGTGAATTATTAGCAAAAGGAGTTCCTGCCATGTATGGTTTCTAAAATTCAGTTCTGAATATTCAGCCATGTGGAATTTGCTGCAGAAATTTAGAAGCTCATCAGGATGTATTTCATTGCCTACAGACAGTGTAGAAATAGTGGCAAGTATTTGTGTAAAAAACGTTGTGTAAATTTACTGACTTGAAATTACTTTTTCCCTTTATTTGTGGCAGAAAAGGGTATATTTCCAGTTTCTTGTAGCAGAAAACTGCTTAGATTTATTTAGAGAGAGATCATACTGCTGAAGTTTTTAGCTCCAAAGATCCTTTTTTCCTAAATGCCACAGGTGAAGTGTGTTCTAAGTTGAACTCTGCAGTCCTGTAGAAAAGAGACTTCCTTCATAGGGTCCCAGTAATGTAAATTTAAAGAAGATAAAAAGACTTGTTCTGTTCAAGACACTGCTCATCATTTGACTTTAGGGAACCACAGTTCTAATTGATGGTTTCTGGTTTGAATAGGAAGAGAAAATTGCTGTCCTGCAGTCCTTTGCTGACCAGCTGATTGCTGCAGATCATTATGCCAAGGGAGTCATCGCCAACAGGCGCAACGAGGTCCTGGACAGGTCAGTGCTGCCCTGGGAGGAGAAGGCAGATGACTGGAAATCCTCTTTAGGGATGTTCTGTGGCTATTGAAGGTGATGCCTCATGCAGCTCTAGTGTTTTGTTCATTGTATGTGTCAAATTTCTACAGGTGGCTTCGTCTGAAAGCCCAAATGATTGAGAAGAGATCGAAGCTGGGAGAGTCTCAGACCCTCCAGCAGTTCAGTCGTGATGTGGATGAAATAGAAGCCTGGATCAGTGAAAAGCTCCAGACTGCAAGTGATGAGTCCTACAAGGATCCCACAAATATCCAGGTGAATGTGGTTCTTGGCTTAAAAATCAGAATATCATTGTTAACTTTGCAAGGCCTCCTCTGGTTTGAAAATCCATGCTCAGGAATTCTTGTTCAGAGATGACAGAATAGTGCATCATGTTGGACATGTTCTCCTTTTAACAAGGAGAAAATGGAAGTTACATTATGCATGAAAGGAGACTGAAAATAGGACTTGGTTAGTAATTATTCATGCTTCTAATTAATTATTCATGCATATAATTAATAAGATATGTGGTATCTGCAGCAGAAAGTTTCCTAAAGAAACCCAAGTGGCTGTTCTGTCTTTCTCCCATCATCTAGACAATAAAATAAGGAAACGGAATTCTTGGATCTCAACTCTTTTATATTATAAAATGTGAAATCTCATTTATTTTTCAGTATTAAGGGTTAAAGTTACCTCTTATGTTTTAATTCTGGTTTATGAAGTAGTATGAATGCACTGAACTACTTCTCTCAATCTGTTTTATAGCTTTCCAAACTGCTGGTAAGTAGTTTGGACTAGCCCTGGTATGTGACTTTATTTTCTCTGTATAAGCTTCTCTGTAAGACCAAGCTCTGGTTGCTGCTCCATCCATCAGTTCATTTAATCTCTTTGTTTTCTGTTAGTTCTTGACCTCCATCCAGGTACAGCTGTTGACCCTCGTCCTATGGGTGTGGCTTTTTTGTTAATTCCTATTCAGCATCATTTATTTATGTATTTGTTTTGCAGGTGTTCTGCATGATCTGTTTAATTTATGCTGTGTTAATGATGTAGTTTAGGCTTTTTTAGGAGTTAGGCCATAGAAAATGGGGTTCTGTCCCCCTTTTCCAGAAATTTGGCTGTTTAATCATCACTTGTGATGATTTAACACAGGGCATAATGTCAAATCCATGAACTTGTGTTTGTAGAATCAAATGCTGAAGATGGAGGATTCAGTAAATGATAGATCTTGATTGGCTTAGTTCTTAGAATAGCATAGAAGGGAATAAAACAGAAAGAACACTCCAGAAAAAGAGGTGTACCAGATGGAGAACTGACAGCACTTGTAAGATTCCAAGAAGTGGGGTAAAATGAGGATATGTGAAGGGAGAAGATAGAACAAAGAAAGGGGAAGCTAACGAGTAAGAAATTAAGGAATAATTTGTCACTTCAGAGTGTGGTGCATTAAATTACTATTCTTTTAGTTGGAAAAAAAATTTATATTAAACTAGGAAGGCTTGTCTGCAATTTGTTGTCATGGTAATTATATGGAGATATGTGATTGGCAGCTTTTAAATTGAATTTTCCAAGTTGGTAGATCTAGCTTTGAAGGATATGCTTTTATAATCTCAGGATTTGGGGTTTACAATTCCCAAAATGAAGCAGTTCATGCAGAATTTCTCATACCAGCGCTATAGTACTTTTTCTTTTTTATTTTTGATCTAACATTTCCTTTCATCCCATTCTCTAGGACACTCTCTACCCATGTCCAATGTCACTAGCATTTCCAGTTTATACTTGCAAATTCTGTCTTGTCACTTTTGTGCTGTTGTCATATTCCTTGGTGGGTGGATGGATCATTGATACATGAGAGCTGCACACTCCTTCCCACACCAAGGCTCCTGTTGTTCTCATGGTGCTCTCAAGTCGGCAGAGAAAAATTCTTACCAAATAATTCAGTTATGTTTTCATGGAAGTTTTTGGCTGTTAATTCAGTGTTTATCTATCTATATATATAATGGGGCTGTGTATGTCTAATATCAAAACTGTGCAGAAAGCAGATAACCTGGAGCAGTGATTTCTGTTAATTTCCTATAGATTAGGAATGGAAGTAGGGATTTGTGTAATTACTGTAGGAGTAGAAAGGATGATCTACCCTACTCAGGGTATGTGTAATTGCTGCTTTTCAAATGGATGCATTGAAAACTAGGAATCTTTACTGCAGTACCATCTCAGCTCAGTGCAGGGAATTTTGCATTGGCACCTGTGAAATGCAGAACATGCTGCCAGTGTTCTGTGGATTAGCTCACCCACAGTTTTGCCAGGTCAGAACTTGGTGGTTACTCAGGTAATGAGAGTAACCACTGGAGCAAGCAGTAAATCCCCTACCCAGAGAGAACTTCATCTCAGCCTGTGCACAAAGCTGATGACAACCCAGCCCATGAGAACAATGGAGGAGCCCTTTGTGCCATGCCTGATGGTGTTGGGTTTGTCCTTGCAGAGCAAGCACCAGAAGCACCAGGCCTTTGAAGCCGAGCTCCATGCCAACGCCGACCGCATCCGCGGTGTCATCGACATGGGCAACTCCCTCATCGAGAGGGGCGCGTGTGCCGGCAGCGAGGACGCCGTCAAGGTGGGCCCCTGCAAGTATTGCTTGGCTTTGCTTTGAGCAGTGTTTTGGTAACTGAGGCAGGACAGTGTCCCTCTAGAAGAAATCTTTCTTCATAGAAACTTTCATATTTCAGCTACACAGTGTGGATCAGGTGAATCATCATGCTTCGGTCTCAAGGAAGATAAATTTTCTGATCCTCTGATTGAGATGTGAATTATAGCTGGGCAGCTCGAAATAGTGACTCTTACTTGCATATCTAGAATCAACAGCTAAACTCCCACCATGTTCTGGTTTTGCCTTGATCAGAACTTTTTTCTTGTTTCATTTGTGACATTTACTTATCTTTCCCACTTTCTGACAGGCACGCCTAGCTGCCCTGGCTGACCAGTGGCAATTCCTGGTACAGAAATCAGCAGAGAAGAGTCAGAAACTGAAAGAAGCTAATAAGCAACAGAATTTCAATACTGGAATCAAGGACTTTGACTTTTGGCTTTCAGAGGTAATAAGATGGGAATTAATTACTTGCAAAGCATTTTTTTTTCAGTTTTTATTACCTTTGCTGATATTAGATTTTGTGGAGCACTATTTACCTTTGAGCAAGTCTAGGTTTATTTTTAAAAAATCCTATTACTTGTAACATTCTTGTTTATGTGTTCATGTTAGTTATAACAATAAGGTGAGAGAAAGCAAATTTACATGGAACCTTTCAGGTATTAAACAGGTAACAAGGTAAAGGTTTAGTAGAAAATTGAGAAGTAATTTGCATAGTTTTAAAGCATTACAATTTCAAGGAGTTTGTGAAACACAATTTCTTCTTCATTCCATGTTTCCTTCTCCATCCCCAGGTGGAGGCTTTGCTGGCATCTGAAGACTATGGGAAGGACTTGGCATCTGTTAACAACCTTCTGAAAAAACACCAGTTACTGGAAGCTGATATATCTGCTCATGAGGTATTGCTTTCCCTTTTAGTTTTGGAAGATAAATCATAGTTATAAGCAAATTATATAGGTACCTCTCCTGATACCTGCTGCAGTCACAGACCTGTCGAAATGTGGTTTTTAACAACACTCGTGTCTGCAAGTCAGATTGTGATTTCCATCCTGACATAATGAGCATAGAAATGAGCTTTGAGCAATCCCTGCTCTCTCTCCCGCCATGTCCAGGACCGCCTGAAGGACCTGAACAGCCAGGCTGACAGTCTGATGACCAGCAGTGCCTTTGACACATCCCAAGTGAAGGACAAACGCGAGACCATCAACGGGCGCTTCCAGCGCATCAAGGGCATGGCCAGCGCCCGCCGCGCCAAGCTCAACGAGAGCCACCGCCTGCACCAGTTCTTCCGTGACATGGACGACGAGGAGTCCTGGATCAAGTGGGTGTTTTGAAGTTCTGGGCTTGCCAACAACACTCATATCCTTTAGTGTGGCTTTAGAGCTGCTTTCCAACAACTGTGCCTCTATAGGAGATCACCTTTGCTGCCAGTTCAGAAAAACTGTTTTGGGTGTGGTTTCTTATCTGCAGTTTTCTTTGGTCAAATCTCAGTAAGCAGGAAAACACTGTTTAGACTCAGACATTTCATTCTAGTCTTTTTGGGAAAGCTCCTATCAAAAATTCAAACCTTTTTCAGTTTCAAGTACTTTCTTGATTCTATCTGGTTGTTGTAATTAATCAAATGGTCTCTCCACATTGGTACCTCAGGAGGAGAGAAAGACATGAGGCTGATATAAAACATTCACATTAGAGCACTGCTTTTGTCAGGCTTTTAAAGCAAACAAATTTGGACAACTTTACAAAAGACATCTATGTTTTTAAAAAGAAAACAGTACAGAGGAATTCTGCCCTTCAAAGATAAATGATAGGCCCTCTGTCTCCTTCTTTCCCTCACACAGGAATGTACTGCCAAGAGTCACTTGCTGTTTGCTAATAATGCTTGTACACAACTTTTTGCATCCAAGATCTTTGTGCAAGGCAGAGCAGTTGTGTATCTGAGGGTTTTTTTGTTTTCTTTGTCAGGTTGGACCTTTAGAAGTAATTTTCATATTTTCTTTCCCTCTTCTCTGTTGAATTTAGAGAGAAGAAACTGCTGGTTAGCTCAGAGGACTATGGCAGAGACCTGACTGGTGTGCAGAATCTGAGGAAAAAACATAAGCGCTTAGAAGCAGAATTAGCTGCCCATGAACCTGCTATCCAGGTAAAAGCTTCTCCCCATGAGATTTATCTATAAGCAGCACCTTTCTTGATTGTGGAAGAGATGAAAGCCAGCAGTAGTTTTGGTGGACCCCAAACAATGCACATGAGGAAGGCAGGTGATGCTCCAATAACTGTTTCTCTTTAGGGTGTTCTGGACACAGGTAAAAAGCTTTCAGATGACAACACAATTGGAAAGGAGGAGATACAGCAGAGACTGGCTCAGTTTGTGGATCACTGGAAAGAGTTGAAACAGTTGGCAGCTGCTAGGTACGAATTTCTGTAAAATTCAGTATTAATTCAAAGTTACATGGACTCATAATGATCAGATTTATAGAATTTCAGGGTATGGGTTATTAGGCATATGATGTAACAGCATCTATCACTGATCACAGACTCTACAAGACTATTGACAATGTTCCTCAGTAGAAACATGAGCCTCTTTTTGAGGTGTATGTTGTGTTTAGCCTTTTTTTGTATCAGTTGGAAACAACAGGCTGGCTTTAATCCACTACCAGGAGATTTTTCCTGATTAGAAACTATTGGGAGAGAGTTGGCTTCAGTCTGCAGCTGCAGGCTTTGTAGTCCAAGGAATTCCTAGAGCTCTAGCCGTGGCTGCTGCTGGAAGAGTGAAGTGTGAATGATAAGGTTCTCATTGGTTTTATATCTTACATCTCAATGCCATAAAGCACCACTGACTAGTTTTACCTTCCCCACACAGGGGTCAGCGTCTGGAGGAGTCTCTGGAGTATCAGCAGTTTGTAGCAAATGTTGAGGAAGAAGAAGCCTGGATCAATGAGAAAATGACACTGGTAGCCAGCGAGGATTATGGGGACACACTTGCTGCTATCCAGGTATGGAGAAAGTTGTCAGCACTTTATTGTTGAACTACTGTTGATTAGAGGGTAACAAACGTTTTCTTTAACTGTCTTTACAATTTAGAGGTTGTCGTTGTTTCATTTTGAAGGCCTACATTGTAAAAAATGTAAATTCACTTTATAAAAGCATCCCAGTAATGTTATTTCCTGTGGAAATTACTTGATGTAGCTTTGCATCTCTTGATCTCTGATTGGAAATCAGTCTCAGTTTTCTTTTGTCCACAGAAAACCAGTGAGTTGTGCTAACCTGCTAAGATGAATTTTTGACAGAAAAAGTTTATGCTAACTGATTTATAAAATGAATTACTTCTTAATAAATAGTGAGAAATTATTTTTAGAAGTGCCTGTGTCTTGTATTTGCAGGGCTTGCTGAAGAAGCATGAGGCATTTGAGACTGATTTTACTGTCCACAAAGACAGAGTGAATGATGTCTGTGCTAATGGAGAGGATCTCATTAAAAAGGTGAGCGTGAAGTAGTAAAGAGAAACCTTCAAAGGCTCCCCAGGACATCTTTAAGTTACAGTAGACTTTCTCTTCTCTGTCATGTCTATGAAAAGAGCTCTTACTCATTTTTTGCGGCTGAATAAGCTGTTGGTGTTTTGCTTTCAAAGCTGTTCCTGAGACAGTATCTTTCAGCTGAAGTCCTTGCTCTGTCACCAATGTCCTGAATGCCTCAGATGACTTTGACATCATACAGGATGGCTATATTTTTTTCCTCCTTATCACATAGAACAATCACCACGAGGCAAACATCACTGCCAAGATGAAGGGGCTCAGAGGCAAGGTGTCAGATCTGGAGAAAGCAGCAGCTCAGAGGAAAGCCAAATTGGATGAGAACTCAGCCTTCCTCCAGTTCAACTGGAAAGCAGATGTGGTGGAGTCGTGGATAGGTATGTTCTGTACAATATTTGGTCACAAACAAACCTTAAACTCCTTCATTTCCAAAGGGCTCCAGTAGCTCCTTATGTGCTGTTGTAACAAGCAGACCTAAGCCCAGAGTAATCAGCAGTGCTGTCCCTGCTTTATGCTTTTGTAGTAATCTGATCTGGAAAAGAGGGAATGTTTGAGATGGAGAAATGACATTTTTGCAAAATTTGTTTCATTTTCCAGGAGAGAAGGAAAACAGTCTGAAGACAGATGATTATGGACGTGACCTCTCTTCAGTGCAAACCTTGCTCACTAAACAGGTCAGTGCTGATGGTGCTGCCACCCCGTGAGGGAGGGACCAGCTGAACTCTTGTGAACACATAAGAATCCATGTTTGAAATATACGCAGGGTATTGGAAAGGCTAAAGGAAAACAGAATCTCAAATACCTTTTGTTCTTTTAATGCTTCAGGAAACGTTTGATGCTGGACTTCAGGCTTTCCAGCAGGAGGGAATTGCAAACATCACTGCTTTGAAAGACCAGCTGCTCGCAGCCAAGCACATCCAGTCCAAGGCCATCGAGGCCCGGCATGCTTCCTTGATGAAACGCTGGAATCAGCTACTGGCTAATTCTGCTGCCAGGAAAAAGAAACTCTTGGAGGCTCAGGAGCACTTCAGAAAGGTGAGTGGGGCTACAAAAATCTAATTGTGCACTTTATAAAAAATACACACTTGCAACTTCTGTAGTTTGTTCATGCTTTTGCAACTGATGACTTTGGAGATCCTGAAGAATTAACATAAGAATTTCTGAGATGCTTGCAAGGCAAACTCTTGCATGTTAATTCCAGATGAGCTCATACAGAATATTTCCATTACTGAACAACTGGATTTTTTCTCTTTTCAAGGTTGAGGATCTCTTCCTGACTTTTGCAAAGAAGGCCTCTGCCTTCAACAGTTGGTTTGAGAATGCTGAGGAGGACCTGACAGATCCTGTGCGCTGCAACTCACTGGAGGAAATCAAAGCCCTGAGAGAAGCTCACGATGCTTTCCGTTCCTCCCTAAGTTCTGCCCAAGCTGATTTCAACCAACTGGCAGAGCTTGATCGTCAGATCAAGAGCTTCCGTGTGGCCTCCAACCCCTACACTTGGTTCACTATGGAGGCTCTTGAAGAAACCTGGAGGAATCTGCAGAAAATTATCAAGGCAAGTCAGTGAGGGAAAGATTCTCTTCATAGTTTACCACCTTTCAGTTGTCCCTGGCAGTTTTTCTCTGAGATAATGGGTACAAGAGTTTGTCACCATATACAGTCAAAATATCTCCAAATTTGTGAGCTAAGAAAAATTAACTATAAACTTGTGCTATTGTCACTTGTTCTCATGGTTTTCCATCTGTGGCTCTTCCAAAGGCAAAGCATGTGTCGCACTTCCTAACTGTAATATATGTTAAACTTCTCTGCTGTGCAGTGAAGCAACTGCTGGTTCAATTGCAATTTTCAGGACTTCAGTTCTGAATTACCACCTGAGATGCTTTTCTCTAGATATCCAGGACACCAAGCACTCAATTTTGTTTTGAGGCTCGGAACTGTGCTGGGATGCAGCTTTTAGCTTTTGCTTTCTATTACAGGATGAAACCAATCCCTTTATTTCTCTGAAATTACTGTTGTTCATTTCTCAGGAACGTGAACTGGAGCTGCAGAAGGAACAGCGAAGGCAGGAAGAAAATGACAAACTCCGTCAGGAATTTGCTCAGCATGCCAATGCCTTCCATCAGTGGATTCAGGAGACCAGGTATAGTTTGTCTTTCCAGGACCTGCCCTTAGAGAGTCCTTTAGGTAGTATTTGTGTGCATCCTCCATCTCTTTGGACTGTCAAGTTGTAAATGTCTCCTACTGAAAAACAGCTCATCAGGACTTGTTCATTCCCTGTAGTTGGGATTTGAGGGATGCCCCATTAGCTGCAGGGGAAAGGAAGCCCCTGAAACACCAGATTTGAAAAATGTTCCTATTTCTGAATTAATTTTCCTGCAGTAATTCCAGTTATCCGGGACTTCATTTTTCTCTAGTTAGGCCTGAACTAGGCTGTAGCACAGCTGGGGAGGTGGAGCACAAATAGCTCCAAGCAGACTCTGAAGTGCCAGTGGCATTTCTGTTAATGCCCCTTTTGTATTGAGCAGTGTATTGGGAATCTTACTGGAGTTCAAATAGAGAAAGAAGATGTGAAAAGAGCTTAAAACTTCGTAATCATTTCCCTGGGCTGCTGTCTAATAATAACGTTCTCTAAGGAAAGAAAGTAAAGATTTAACAACTGTGTTAGAAATAAAGTCTCAAGGCTGAGCATTGCAGATGCTTGCACTCAGTCAGTGCTGTCAGCAGCTCTGACAGGTTCTGGTTGGGGGTCAGAGGAGGTGAGTTCTGTTCTATGTAACCCTGTGATTCTCTGTCTGTGTGTTTACAAATAGTTCTGTATGTTCTTGTCTTCATGAAATAATGAAATATAAATATGATTTTTAACTTTTGATGTTTGCTTCCCACCCGAATCTCTATCCCTCTCTTACTGTCTTGTCTCTGTCCTGCTGCCTGATGTTTGGATCTTCACATTCTACAGGACTTACCTGCTAGATGGGTTAGTATTGAATTTTGTATCTTTCAAATTTTGGTGACGTGTTCTGCTCTGTGTGTTTTCTCTTGTTGTTACATCGCTTGTGAAAGCTGTGCTCAGATCCCTCTCATTTGAAAAGAGCAACCTTTTGCTGAGGTGCACAGACACAGGAAACAAGATTTTGGAGTAGTTAACTATAAACCAGTAGAAACCTAACAATTTCCTAGTCAAAAGCAGAATTACAACAGGCAGCCACTGGCACACCATGGAATTCCTGACTTTTGCTCTTGCTTTCTCTGAGGGTTTGCACAGGAAAAGACCCTTAAATTGAGAAGATATGTGAGAGTGTAGCTGCTTTCCAAAGGCAGGCTCTTGTGACGTTTCTAGTTTTTCAGCTTAAGAGACTTGCTTAGTGAAATAAAACATTTGAATATAACTGTTCTGAGAACAATGTGAAGTGCCCATTTTTAATCTGCTGCATTACCATGGCCCACACAGATTTTAGCCTTGACAGGAGAAAACCAACCTTCCAACAGGAATCCACAAAGCTGTTGGAATTTGCCAGCAGTTTCAAGCCCACTCTGTGTCCACAGCAATGGTTCCTGATGAGGATGTGTGCTGGCCATTTGTCTGGAAGTGAAAGGGAAATAATAAGATCTTTACATGTTTTCAGAATACCAAAGCCTCTGCAAATGTGTCTGTCCAGTTAAATTCCTTCAGCAGGACGAGTCTCAGTACAGTAGAAGCTTTGTGATAAGATGTGATGTCAAATGCCAGCAGACTCTGGGCCAGGGCAGAGGCTGTGTGTGAGCCTGTGCAAGGGCTGGAGGAGGCCAGGGCCTCGCTCCTAAAGAGAAAGCTTTTCCTAATAGAAGGGTGGAATCTTCACAGATAATTCTACTGCTTATTTGCTCTGTAATGATCACAGTCTCTTGTGTTCTGCCAGATAAAAATAGTTTGCCCTGGTTTTGTTGTACAGTTTAATGGAACTGAGCAGATTTTCCTGGAATGGATGCTGAATTCCCTGCTCCTTTGTCAAGTAGTGATGTAGATTGGTTCTGGTATCCAAGAACGAGTGAACAGAAAGGAGCCATTCACTGAAAGACACAGGGTCAGAGTTAGAGATCCTCATGCCAGGCTCTTTTGTTGAACAAATTACCAGAGGGCTGCTGATATGCCAGGCAGAATTTGTCCCTAATTCTCTATGAATAGATTAAAAACGTGGATTTAGTTCCAAGAGGCACTGGCTGTGCTTAGCCTGGCTTGGTGAGATGGAAGGGAGAGCTTCAGGGAAGTGTCAGGAGAAGAGCTGCCATGCACACTCCTTGCTTTGCAGCTTGTGTGTGCCCAGCACTGCCTGGGAGGGGTGTTCTTTGGGGAAGGGAGTAAGAACAATTTGGAGTTTAGGAAGAAAAATGCTTTTAAGCAATCTGTAGGTGAGCTAACTGCAAAACTTCAGTTTGTCTCTTACCAAGACTCATGTTTTTGTGACTTATGGGAAAATAATAACGGTTTATTTTTGTGTATGTGCAACCAGCATTTAAATAATTTCCTCTCATTAAGTACTTGCTTGTGTTTGCTGCAAGGCAGTGCTGGCTTGGAGTGTGGCTCCACTGCAGTGGCCGTGTTTTGGTGTGTTCTTTCCTCTGTACTTTCTTTCTTCCTTTTTGGAATTTACTTGGTTTCTTTCCTTTGACTAGCATAGCATATCGTCGTGTCATTCGTGTCTATCAGTATGAAGTTGGGGATGATCTATCTGGAAGGTTTTTTCCTCTTATTTTCTTACCTCACTTTGGTTTTCAAACGCACTCGTTAATTCCAAGGCTCGCTTTCCTTCCAACTAACTTTCACGGCTTAGAGATGCTTGGAGGTTTGTTTCCCTGTTGGTTCTTTCCACGGTTGGTTCCCAGCTTCCTGCTCAAGGCTCTGGGCGTGCGCTTCATCTCTAGGCGGGCGTTGAGTCTGAGCCTTAACCCTGTGGTGAGAAACACCCAGATGTTTGGTGCATTTTCATTGCTGCAGAGTGATTCAGCACTTGAAATCCCCATTCTCAAGAAGCTCAAAAAAACATGTGGGAAGATAGAGTCCAGTGGGGATGAAAACCTGGTTTTAGTGACTGAAATACCAGAGATTCAGGTTTTAGGAACTTTACGAGTCAGAGAACACCCCACCTGCACAGCATCCAGACTCCCTGTCCATGTGTGGGTCATCCAGTGCGAGCTCTCACCGTACATGTTGGAAGGACAGAGATTCCCAAACACGGCTGCTTAGAGATTGCTTGGGATCTTGGGGTGGGGGAAAAGCAGCATCCAGACACTGTCCATAGCTAGTCTGTATGAAGGAGATCTTGGAGCCCCTGGCCACTGCAGGGACCTGCATGTAAAGCTCAGGGTGGAAATCACTGGGCAGAGTGGCTGAACCTCAGCTGCTCTGGGTGCAGCATGGAGAGGTGGGGTAGGAAAGGCACCTTTCCACCAGGTACTGCTGAGCAGCAGAGCTCTGTAGCTCTCTACGAGGATTATGCCACATTACGATTACTTTTCAACCAAACCAGTAGTTCTCACCATCTTTTTTTACCCTCATTTTCCCCTTTGTAACACACCTTCGTAGAGCTCCTGTACCTGACTGCAAATACAGCCCATCCCCAGTGACTCACCTGCAGTTGGTGTGTGTGGTGTGTGCTGGGCATGGGGCAGGGGGGTGGGACTGCACTAAATTCTAATTCCATGAGGTCCAGTAAAGCGGGTGCTTTGAGTCTGGCATGAAGTGTGGCTGCTGATCACGTTGCCTTTCAAATGGGGCTAGAAATTAACTATATACAGAAATAAGAATCAGACAAAATGTACAGTGTCAGTCTGAAATAGGATGAGTCAGAATAAACAAAACACAAAACCAGTGTTTAAATACCTGAAAGGATTTTTCATTTCAAGGAAGGACTGTTAATTTCAAGCCCCACGTGCCATTTCTTTATGAGATAAGTGCCTTCTCTCACTGTTGTTCTCTGTTTAGGTCATGTATGGTGGAGGAATCGGGAACGCTGGAGTCACAGCTGGAAGCTACTAAAGTAAGTGATGTGCACCTATGGCTAACACAGCATTTCCAGCTGTTTTGAGAACACAGGGCAGGAAGGGAAATGCATGTAATTGTGTGGGAAAATCTTAATTTATTTTAGACATTTGGAATACTGAAGAGACCTCTGGGATGATCTGTTTACATATCTGATGTCTACTTACATCTCAGGCCATTAAACAATGCTGATGTAGTTTTCCATTTTTTTTTCCTTTTCCCTAAAGGAGGTGGGGTAGGGCAGAAAGGATACAGTATTTCCAGCACATTTCCTAATAAGTTTTTTAGTCTTTAGAACTGGTTTGCAAGCTCTAGTTTCCAATAGTGAGCATGAAGATGAACATTGCTCTGAATCTTATTTCACAAATCCAGTATATGGACATAAAGTCCTAGGAGAAAAAGAAAAGGGAAAAACCCTTCTCCCCTGCCAGCCTCTGTTCCAACTTTAAGGCTTTTTTTGTTGTTGCTGTTGCTCCATGATTTCTCTCCTTTTTGCTCCCTTCTCACAGCGCAAGCACCAAGAGATCCGAGCTATGAGGAGCCAGCTAAAGAAGATTGAGGACCTTGGAGCAGCCATGGAAGAGGCACTTATCTTGGACAACAAATACACAGAACACAGCACTGTGGGGCTGGCGCAGCAGTGGGACCAACTGGACCAGCTGGGAATGAGGATGCAACACAACCTGGAGCAGCAGATCCAAGCCCGGTACTGCCTGGCCCATGTGTGGTTTGAAGTGTCTGACTTCTCTTGGGGGGTGGGGGGAAAGACAGGAGCCACAGCTGCCCATTCCTGCAGCCAGCCTTGCAAGGTCTGTGCTAAAGAGTCTCCTGTGCTCAGACCAGTGGATGCAATGAGCTTGTACATCCCCACCACCTCCCAGTTCCCTTCAGAGGGATGAAGTAAGCAGTTTTGGAATAGCTCCTGTTTGTTGGCCATGAGCAAAGGTGGGATCTTAGTGGAATGGTTTTATTCTGTGGAATAAGCATGTACAAGTGTTCCCACATGGAATGGTTGTTTGTTCCTTTGTCCTCACCGTGTGGTGCAGCGCTGGCTCGGAGTACCACAGCTCAGGAACTGCTAATCAGCTTTGCTGCTTCCTTTTCAGGAACACCACTGGAGTCACTGAGGAGGCCCTGAAGGAGTTCAGCATGATGTTCAAGTGAGTTGCAAGGAACAGAGGCCAGAGGAAAGTTTGGGAGATATTTCTGGCACATGGATGGCTTGTGTTTGCAGGATCCATTTGTGGCTTCTCTGTTGTCTGCCCCACTTTGTGTTGAGCTGCTCCATTCTCTGCCAGAGGGCAACAGCCTCCAGCCCCTGCTGCTGGCAGTGCCAATCCATTCCAGCTGGAAATACAGCAGGATTTTTTTTTATGGGGAAGGGGTGGTTTTTAAGCAAAGTTAAGAATTTGTGCATTTTTCATGTATGCTGGATGGAACTATTTATTGATACAAACTCATTTGTACAGAATAGGGGCTGGCTATAACCTTGATGTAGTTTTCAGCTCACTTTACAGCTCTCAGGACTCAATAATTGACACATGTGGGTTCTGGTTTTATGTCTTTAGGCACTTTGACAAGGACAAATCTGGACGACTTAATCACCAGGAGTTTAAGTCTTGCTTGCGCTCTCTCGGCTATGATCTGCCCATGGTTGAGGAAGGAGAGCCAGACCCTGAGTTTGAGTCTATTCTTGACACTGTAGATCCCAACAGGTATGTGAGTTGAACCTTCCTGTACTGGAAAGTACATTGAGATACTGGCTGGGGAGTTGGCTGGAAGGTCCTTCACAGGCTGAGAGCTGTGGCTGTTTTTACAATGACTCATGTGAAAGCCTTAAGGAAGGCAAGACTGACATTTGTAAAGAAGACATTCACTTTGAGAGAATGATCTGGGGTTGAGTGTCCTGCGTTAAGATTTTCACTCTTTGCAGAACAGTTCCAGCCCCTCTCTGGAGGGCCTGGCAGTGCTGTGCTCTGGGTGCTCACACTGTGTTTTGCTGGCAGGGATGGACACGTCTCGCTGCAGGAGTACATGGCCTTCATGATCAGCCGGGAAACGGAAAACGTGAAATCCAGCGAGGAGATCGAGAGCGCTTTCCGTGCCCTCAGTTCCGAGGGGAAGCCCTACGTGACAAAGGAGGAGCTCTACCAGGTAAGTGCTGGTTGTCATCCCCCAGGGAGGAACACACAAGACTTGTTCATAGACAAAGCCCAGCACTAATGGCTTGGAGGCTCATGTCACTGGGTGAGTCAGTTCTAACCCTGCCAGGAGATCCCCTGCAGCAAACACAGTCCTACTCAGTTGCTTTCTTGGCTCTATAGAGGAAGAGGAAAAGCTTTACGTACCAAAGAACTGCTCAGGTTGAATAAAACAAGAGCTACTTAAAGGCCTGGAAGGGAGTGCACTGTCCTCAGAACTTCCCTTCCATCATTTGGGAAACTAGATGGGGCATATTTCTCCACACATCAATTCAAAGAAAAAGCTTGAGCCTAAGTTTAGATAGTATGAACATCTCCTCCCTCTCACTGCCCTGCCAAGACAGCAAGTTTTTCCTGTCTGAATACCACCAGCTGGCAGGGAAATAAAGAGTTTGCAGTGCTTCCTTGTCCCGGTTACCTGTTCTGTCTTCTAGTGGGAAGACTCTGGTCAGGCCTTCCAACCCTTAACCAAATAGTGCCAACTGCCAGAGCATTTCCATGCTGGGTGTAGTTGTGCTGCTCTGGTTTCTGCCCCGGGGAATGGGAGGGCTGCCTGTCAATGCCCCTTGGCAGCCCCAGAGCCCTCTCACCCCCACGCTGTCTCTCTTTCAGAACCTGACCCGGGAACAGGCTGATTATTGCATCTCTCACATGAAACCCTACATGGATGGCAAGGGCAGGGAACTGCCTTCTGCCTACGACTACATAGAATTTACACGTTCACTCTTTGTGAATTGATCTGAAACACTAGTACCAAGAGATGCAAAAGGACATGCTCACGTTTGCTGGCTGTAGCTCTGCATGTGTCTCTCTCTTTGTGCTCTACAATAATCAATGTTACTTTATGATGTAACCTTAAAGTGCTTAGCTTAAAACTCTTAGGGAAAAGAAACATGTTGCAGTGTGCTTCAATAAAAGTTACTGGTCGAACCACATCATCTTGTGTTTAATGGTTAAATGCAAATTTAACTGTTATGTGGAGGCAACTCCAGCTGTTGTTTACCTGTGCTTTCCAGCCCAACACTGGAACAGGTGAGTGGGGAACTGTTCCTGGAGTTAGGGCAGTTACAAGCTTCACACAGCTGTTGTACTGCTCCCTCAGTCCATGATCTCACTTGCCAGCTGCTCCAGGTGACTCATTTCCCTTGGTCCCTGCTCAGTGAAGTCGGAGCTCAGCTGCCAGACTTTGACTGTCCCAGCAGCATCCCCTGCTGCCAGGAGCCGCGTGTGCTTGGTGTTGAATTCCAAACAATACACAGGGCAGTCGCTGACTGATTGCTTCAGGGACACTGTGGGCTTCTGCGTGTTCCTCGCCAGGTCAAACAGGTGCACCTCTCCTGCAGACACAGACATTCATTGCAGCTTCATGGCAACAGACATCCTATCTAACAGCAGGTGAGTATTGCTTAGTCTGGCACTGAGAGTTATTTTTAACCTGTTTCCCCTGCTGATGGGTGTCTAGGCTGTGACAGACAGCTGACATTACTGCCGGCAGCACGGATTGTTCTACTGTCAGAAACCTGAAACCAGCTTGCCAAATTCTCTGAAATCTCCATTCTTCAACTCAAAAATGTTTGCGCAATTTTCTAAGGAAAAAGTTTTCATTTTATACCATTAGTTCTGGAAGTAGATGTCAAAAACAAGCTGGAAATAGACTTAGCCACAGAGATCTTGCTGTGCTATATTCCTGTGAATGACTGTGGCAACAGATTTAAAGGTACCATCAGAAGTGAAATATAACCGCTGGTTCACCTTGCTAACGTTAGAAAGTACTCCTTTGTATTAATTACACGGTGGAAACAACGACCACTGCTCTGTGCTTGTGGGATCTGCTAATCAGTACAATCGACTTGACTAATTAATACCCAGCACACTCTTAATTTTATGCTCAAGAGGAGGCAACTGCAGTTACTTGCCTTCTCCAGACGCAGCTGCAAAAACCAGTGGTCGAACTGGAGACCAGCGTACACAGAACAGGTATTTCTTTGACAACTGTAGAGCAAAGAGGGGCTGTGTCTGCAGCATGGAGTGCAAGTGAACTTGTCCGTCGGTCCCACAGCTCAGAAAGAGGTTCCTGGGGGAGGGAGGAAGCAAGAAACAGCTCTTTTTGTTTTATTGCTAATGATAACAGAAATCAGTCAAGGAGCATGACCTCAGACAATATTCCTGCTTTGTAAAGGTCTGTGTTTCCTAAAGCAGCAATTGCCAGGCTGTGCTGTGGGCTGTTTGTTACTGCCCTCAATTAAGCTTAATGAGGGCTTGTATTGACCACTGATGGGTTGTGGCCCTGGGCTGCCTGAGAACTGCTGATCTAGAGCTGGGCATTGTTCGAGCTGGGCTTGTCTCATGCAAATTAAATGCAAACCTGGGCTGTCAGCATGTTTCACAGAAACAGGGCTTGGGGCCTCCACGGATGGTGGGTGAATTGCTGGCAGAGATGGGAGCTTCTCATTTAAATTCTGGCAGCTACTGATGTCAGAAAAATCTTCAGTAAGATACTTAGTGATCTGCCCAAGTGAAGGACTTTTTCATCTCCTTGACTTTAAGCTGAGTTTTAATTGTAACAAAACAGGATGATCTAAAGAAGGTGCTAATGTTGCTTATGTGCCCACATGCAGCGCAGTCCAGTGGGCAGCTTCACCAGAGCCAATGGATGTTGTTTCTCCTACAACGGGAAGTTCCTAATGCCAGGTGACCCTTTTTTGGAACTTGTACACACCCCCAGGGGCTATTTGGTGTTTAGAGTCTGGCAGTGATAGTATCCCACATGCAGCACTTGCCTGTGGAAGGGCGAGCAGCTCACGGAGTACACGGGCCCAGCATGAGGGGAGAAGGTGAGTTCTGCCGGTGCCCTGAGGGGAACGGAGCCACCCAGCCGCGGGAGAGCTGGAGTCTGGGCCGTGGTGGAGCACCTCAGGGAGTACCCACCTTCCACACCCACAACAAACACACCGGGATCGAAGTGTGAGAAGGACAGTGAGGTCACCCCCACGGCTGCCTCTCCCCAGGCCACCTGGGGAAAGAGAGCTGGTGTGAGCTGGGGCTCCAGAGAGAGGCACACGTGGGCAGAGCCTGCTGGGGACCCAGCGGGCTGTTCACAGCAGAGCTTGTGACAGCTCCGTGTTTGTAGCATTGAGTCCTTCCTACAAAGGGGTTCACATGAATTAACATTACAAGCGAGTTCTCCATCCCGGCAACTTCTCTTTAGAGCATGCAAAACCTCAGCTGTTGTGAGTCTTCCAAGAATGATTTCTGTATAGCAAAGGAGCTGTGGATCAAGGGTGTGTACGTTCAGAAGGGACTTTTTCCTGGCTCTTCTTGGAGCAGGGCAAGCTCTCTGACACTTGAGCTCCAGGGTTCAGAGTGTTTTTGTGGAAAGAGCACTCTTTGAGCTGCTGAACTCACCTTCTTCAGCCGAGTGCTGCGAGGGATCTGCTGAGCCACGATGGCAAATCCTTCAGCCAAGGCCAGCCGCCCATCCCGCTCCTCCCTCCACATGAGGATCTTTCCATCTGTTGCCGCACTCAACAGCCGGGCGTGGTTTTTGTGCTTGGTGTCAGGTAACCAGTTAACCTGTTCCAAATGCCATGAGCTCAGGACAATGGGGACTGTCACAACTGCCCAGCCCATGCAGCCTGCGGTGACTGGATCTCCCTGGACACAGGAGCAGAGCCAGGCACCAGCCTGGTACCAAAGGAGCTTCTGCTGGCACAGACTGAAGCAAGGAGAGAAACGCAGCCGGTGTTTAGGGCTGAATCTCCATTGCAGTTTCTATGGTTCACCTGCCCTCAGTTTTGGGATGGGCATTTATGGTACTTTCACCCAGCTCCAAACAACAGCATTTTCCTGAGTAGCAGATGAGAAAAATACACAGAATATCCAGAGTCACAAGGCCCCAGAAGGGCAAAATCCTTAGGAAGCCAGACTGCATGATATGCTTGTAAATCCCCTTAAAGCATGTGGCTTTAAGCTTCCAAGGATCAGTGACACTTTCCCATTTGTTTTTAAACCACACCAAGTATCATTGGCTGCATCTTCCTTAATAAATGATTACAGTTTGGGAATGGGTCTGCTTTTCATTTATCCTGGACAGTGAGAAGTTATTTTTTACAGGCTAAGTGTCTGTTCAGGAGCTAGATTTGGGGGAAAAATAGCCAACTAGAAAAGAATATAATGCTGCTGAAATGTCTGTGAGCTGCCTGGCTGTGGATGGGAACCAAAGGGATAACACAAAGCAGTGGCAACTCTCACCTGCCCCAGCCCTGTCTGGTGTCAGTGTTTTCTGTTACCTGATAGACTGGGTCGGTGTGGGTGTCATCTGTCATCCCTGTCCTCCAGATCACAGGGTCTTCTGTCCTGCTGGTGTCCCACACCATCAACTCTCCACTGAACAGGCCACCTGAAAGGACAAACATAAGGTCTGACAGCTCAGAACAAATGGAGCAATGGCAGAAACAGACCTACCAGCTTCAAAGGCTGGGCAGTTCTGTGCAGGGCACAGCCAGTTCTAGTGTAAGAGAATATTGCTCTTCTGAAATAAGTTTATTCCCTTAGAGCCAGGACTGGCTTTCCTTCTGTCACCTCTCTCTTGGAGAGAAGAGGATATAAAGACAGGTGTCACTGAAGAGGCAGCAAGTCCCAGTTCAGATGCAACAGTGCAGTTATTTGTGTTGGTAGGCATTAGCTCCTCAGTTTGAGGAACTGCAATGCTGTTCCTTTACAGGAAACCTGAGGCTGGACTCAGAGAGAGAAACCAAAGGATCCAGGCTGCAGGAAAAAAGGCTATGTTTCAAGCATGGTCTGAGGTAAGAACAACGCACCAGCTATCAGTGATGGCTGGGAGGGATGAAAAGCCAGGCACATGACAGAACTGGGAACGTCCACCACCAGGTCAGGGTGCTGTGGGTTCAACCCTCTTCTGTCCAGGTTCCAGGTACAGACATAGGATTTTTCTGTGCTCCAGTCCCCATTGTCCAACCTGAAAAACAAAAAGCTACATCTTGCTTTGTGTGTTCCAGAGGATTCCAGTCCAGCAGAGCTTTGAGATTCCCCACTGGTGACCTCAGTGTGCTGCTTTGGGTCCCGTCATGAAGAAATCATGAGGGCATGGGACTTCTCTGGGGGCTGGTTTATACAGGATGTGACAGGGCATGTGTCTGTGCTTACAACAAAGTGGCAGCCAGTAAATTTTGGGTACAATTTCCCTATTCCATGACCTACTCACCATTCAAATAATGGGAACAGTCAAAAGGGTGCATATGGAAAGTTCATGGAAGGAATTCTGCTGAGGGTACCCACAGACACAGAAACCACATCCTCATCTGCAAACAGCTGTAGACTGGGAGAGCAGAAGGAGCAACTAACATACGGGTTTGCCCTGTTTTACTGTTCCCTATGCATTCTCTCATGGAAACCCTTTTTGCTGGGGCTTTTATCTAAGGAAAAGGGAGCATTAAAAAAAATAAGGACAGCAGTAGGGCCAAGAAAGAGTGGGATGCTACAGACATTAATGGATTAGATAAATGATTTGAGAAACCCTTATTTCAGAAATCCTTAAACATATCCATGGCACCAGGCACATGCATGAACAGGTGCCAGGTTCATCCAGGGTGCTCAGAGACCACATTAAACATCATGATCTCAGTGAAGATAAAGTGCATTCTCCCAAACCTCACCTACAGATATTTGCAAGTGCATCTGCTCTTTACTGAGCAGATTTTAAAATCTCTGATTTTTCAAACAGAATCTACCTAGAAACAAATCAGTAAGATCATATATCCATTTTCAGGGCAGGGGGAAGGTAGAAGAAATAAAATATATAATTCAGGACTTGCCTGAGATTTTGTTACTTTGAAGATTAATAATTTAACTTGCATAAGGAATGGATATAGATATAGATACAGATATATATGTCAGTTTATTACTGCAGAGAAAGCAATCATCTCAGGTTAGCCTGAGACATCACATCAGCCTCAGTGGGAGCCTGCACTCCCAAATCCATCCAGATACTCACCGGCCATAGGAACATGCAATGACAGATCCTGTGGTATTCCATGAAACACTGGTGACCTGCAGGTTTTGATCCTGAGCCTCTGGGTATGACAATGTATGCAAACACAACACCTGGAAGAGATCAAATCCAAGCACTGAAGCAACAATCTCTGAACAGAGAGAAAGGAGATCCATGCCCACCCCTGATGTGATTGTGGTTACTGTGTGGGTTTTCTTCAGTCCAAGAATTTATGTGAAAAGGTCATTCAAATCCTGTTGGGAAACAAATCCACAACACAACTGCCACTCAAACACAACCTCTCAGAGAGTGCACTTCTCTGGAAGACTGTGCCTAAGAATTTACAGCAGCCACCAGGTGTGAGTTTGGCACTCACTGAGCTCCACAAGTAACAGTTTGAAAATGCCAGTCCCAACATGTACTGTCTGATACAAATTGCTTCCATTCCTGAGCACCACGCACGAAACAAACATAATCTAAGCAGGCAGAGCTGCCAACTCACTGACTGCAACTGTTCCTAGATCCCTGCTAGGCTGGAGTGCTCTGAAGGGGCTGAAGAAAAGCCTACACCTACTGCAGGCTTCCTCCTCTCACTGCTGCTACAGCTCAGTCACCAGCAGGAAGAACAGTTTTACCAAGCAAGGAGAAAGCTGAAAAAAAACCCCAAGGCAACCCAATTGGTAATGTTTAATTATTAGAACCTGGTAAGAACAATCATAGCAATAAGGACTAATAACTTAGAGTAACTGAACTCTGCTTGGACAATGACCTGAATTCTGTCACTTACTGTTTCATCCTGATCTGTCCAGTTCACTTCAAAGCCATCAAAGGCATGACTTTTCCAGTTTTTATTTAGTTCTTTGATAACAGCATTCTCCACTCTCTGAAGGAAGGACAGAAGCCCAGTGTAATCTACTTGGACTTCTTGCTGGAAGTCTTGGACAGCATCTTTGCTCTGTTCTGTCTGCACCGCAGCATCTCGGGCTGTATGAGACTGTGCTGCAGCTTCTGCTGTTGAAATTTTCCCAGTCTGGCAAGTCTTCTAGTAAAAGAAGACAGAAAGACAGGCAGTCTATAATTCAAGCAGAAAAACAAGTGTTGCACAACGCATTCAAAGCATCTTCCCCTTCCTGCCCTTTCACGGAGCCATTCCAGCTCCTCTGCACAGCTCTGGTTCATGGTTAAACGCAGGTACCCCGGCACCTGCCCAGGTGTTGGCGATGCCTTTGTGACCTTCCGATAATCTGATCGGAGGCAGAGATGCCCGAATGCCAGCCAGGCTCAGGCAGTGCCCTAAGCATGGAACGGGAGAAGGCCAGAAGGCAGCGAGCTCCAGAGTAACGAGCGGGCAGCGCACACGGGGACAGCGCAGCATTATCCATTCTCAAACTGCGGGGCGGCAGCCGCTCGGCTGGTCCTTTGCCAATTCGCACACGGCCTAAATCAGCGAAACGCTGACGGGACAGAGCCGGCGGGCAGACACAGGCCCCGCTGCCCCGGCCCCGCACGGTGCCAACAACCACCCGAGCGGGAGGTCGAGGTCTCGGTCCCGGGCTGCGCTGGAGCCGCGGGACCGCGGGGGGGCCACGGACGAACAGGGAGGAGGCAAGTCGGGGCACGATGCCAGAAGGTCCGGGGAAGGCGCAGCTTTGACAGCCGCCCCCTACCCGGCCCGGTGGTACAAGAGCGCGGCCGCCCCGGGGGTCTCTCACCGCCTCGCACCGCGCGCTCCGAGCGCTCCTCCACAGCGACTGCACGTCGGCACCGGGTGCCGTCCTGTCCGCGAACATGCCGGGACCGGAGAGGGCCCGGCGGTCCCGGGGGGATCGGGGGTCGCTCCCGGAGGTCGCGGCCCGTGGTGTTCCCACTGCCCGCGCCTCCGGTTCCCATGGAAACCGGCGCGCGTGACGTCACCCGAGCGACGAGCCCGCCGGCCTGCGAGCGGTAAACTGAGCCGGGCGGGGCCATCTTGGGGAAGGGCGCGGAGCGGTGGTGCTGGGCGGGCGGTGGCTCCGTGCAGGAGAGGGATGCGGCCTATCCCGGCACCTTCGTTGGAGCCGTGGGTCCGGCGCAGGCTGCTTCTTCCCCTTCGGTCGCTCTCGCCGTAGCTGTGCTGGGGCCCGACTTGTCCCGCCGCGCCGCCGGGGCCACGAGTGGCAGCGCAGGCGAAGGGCGCGGGGCTGCCAGGAGTTAAGATGGCGGCGGGGGAGGGGGCCACAAAGCCGAGCGCGGTGGAGAGGGGGACTGGGCCGCCGTGTGAGGGCAGCTCTAGTTGGCTGTCACCGTGTGGCTGCCCAGGGAATGGGGCCGGCTCAATGCACACTCGGTGCCCGGGGTGTGCTCTGGCTCGTTGCTTTGCTCTGTACCGTTGTTGGTTTCGATGAGGGAATTAGGTTAATTGGTGCCGAGGGTGAATTACTGTGTGGCCGAGCTGGCCGCACGCCCGCGGGGCGGCTCTCCGGGAGCCACCCCGGTACCTGGGTAACAACCCCTGCACCTGGATAACCTGGGCTGTTCTGTCCGCAGGGACACTGACTGGTGCTGTAGCTTCTTTAAGTGACTATTCCTAACAGGTATGACTCTGCTTGGAGATTTTTTCTAACTAACTCATTGGAACAACTTGATGATGAATACACAGGCTAAATTTAGTGCTGGCATAAGCAGGCACAGATGCACCACGTTCGGTGGAGTTATTCCGGCTGTTGCTGGGAAGGAGTCTGGCCTGTGTGTAGGAATCAGGATTGCAGGATACAGAGTAGGAGCTCAACAGAACGGTCGTAGTGCTTTCACCCCTTGAGCACATGTGAGTCCATTTATATCTCAGCTGAGTGCAGTGGTTCTTCTGAGGAATTTAAAGTACTACACAGTTAACAGTGAAGTAAGAGTTTCTAAAACGAATGGTGAAGAACTCTTACAGCCATTTTACAGACAGTGAAACTGGAGCAGAAGGAGGTTCAGTGGCACCTCCTTCAAAAGCAAAAAGTCTCAATGGAACTGAATCCTCTAGAATTTCAAATCCTGGCTGGTACCTGCTGTGATTCTTCCCCTGATTGGTGTGGACCATCATGATACCCCATTGAAGAGACAAGATCATAAAAGCCTAAACACTCTTGAGCTGGAGTGATGGCCCTTTTAGCCCTGTCATCTCTCTCTGATTAACACAGGAGTTAATCTGAATTTCCAAAGTTCAGGCTTGGCATCTCCAGCAGCAGCTGGTTCATGTGCACGTGTAAGCAATGGCAGTCAGAGACTGTCTGGATGTAACTGAGCACTTTCCCAGCCCACTTCTCCTGCAGACATGCTCCTTGCTTTGGGTCACTGCATGGGGCAGCTTTTCATGTGGTGAAAAACTGATACTAAATATTTGAACCCAATAGCAGAGTAGTTTTCTTAAGAAGGTCTTAATATTTAAGATTTTTCCTCTATAAATAGATGATCTTCAGTCATCAATAAATTATCTTTAATTGGCATGATTAGAATGCCAAGGTATATTAGTCTTCAGTAGTGGAGTAAATATTATGAGTGTGAATGAATATACAGGCTGCATCGTTACAAAAATGATAAGCACAAACTGCAATTTATAAATTTAAACTTGTCAAGGGGAACTTAAAGAGAAAAGTTTGTGGGTTTTTGAGATGGCAGAAATAAGAAAACTGGAATTTAGGTATGTGAAACAGACCAAAATAAATCAATTTTTTTAGCCAGTAGTATGCAAAGTTACTGCAAATGTAGAACATGTTTCCTGTATTGTGGTGCATGTCTGGGCTTTTTCTTCCCTGAGGATGAGAAAGGAGCAAACAGCTCCAGACAAGGACTGTTCTAAGTAACTGCACTTTGATCCTTTATTCCAATTTCTCTGATTTGCTAGGGTTTCAGTATATCAAAGGTATTTCAAGAAATCTTACGTTGCTTTTTTTTCCTGGCCTGGCAGTATCAGATAGATGGATGTTTTTGTCTTCACATCATGAGAAATAAGGCAAAATCGGGGATGAGTGGGGGAGGGCTGTTACTTGCCTGAGGCTACCCAGTCTCTCTTAAGGGCTGCTTTTACAGGGCTGATCTGTGCTTTTTCCTCCCTGTTTCACGAGACAGTGCAGGAAGTTTTCACTTTCACATAATGGAGCAAATCAGCATCAGAAAACAACAAGAGAAGTTTGAGGTAAAGAGAAAACAAAACCAAAGGGGAAAACATCAGAAAAAAGCTGCACGCTAGCATGTGATCGCTGTGACCTGAGCAAAAGAAATACTCGGAGCTGCATCTCAGTAAAAATTCCCCCACTAGTGGGTGCAGTCGCTGCCCTCGATTTGTGATAAATACAACTATTCAGTTCTGTTGAGGCTCCAGACAGGTAAAACAGCAGATTGTACCCGAAAACGGAGAGACGTAACTGAGCCTTCTCCTTTGACACCTTCCCCTCCCTTCCTTCCACCCCAAACAGATACATGTAAAGACGAATAAAACAACAAGCACAGATCAATCCGGCAGTGAGAGAGTTCTTGGACTTAGTCTGGCAGGGAGTGGCTTGACAGGGGATCGAAGGTATTGCCTTTGGCGATTGATGACTGTTCAGAGGAACAGAACTTTATACATAGTCTCGTTTATTCATAGCAAACCACAGCCAACAAACAAAACTCTTCAACCGACAGCAAGGGTTTGTTTCAAAGAATTGTCACTCCAGAACCTACTTGTTTCTCCAGCTTCTATAACCAGCAAGACCTAATGCTGTTCCCTAATAGTTCCTGTCCTACCTGTGCACTGCTGAACAGCCCGAGGTGACAGATGTGGTCTGCCTGAGGCCTGGGTACTGAGCTATTGCCTTTGCCTTAGCCGAAGAATGTAACCTGGAGTTTGAAGTGGCTTTATGTTGACATTTTGTGCTTGTTATTTGAGTATGGACAATATGTGATCAGTTACTCCCATGTTTCTTTTTTGTTAGAAATTCATGATTTTAAAATACATCAAACCTAAAGGGAAGTGAGGTCCCCAAAACTGTCAGTGTTGAACCTATGTCCATGTACCCCATCAGATGCTCAGTAGCTTGATGAGGGTTCAGGTCCTCGTGTGGACTCTGTTTCCTCAAGCTGTGTGAATCTCCCAGCTATTTCTTCTCCAGTGCCATCTGTAACAGGCTCATGAATTTTCTCTAATTTGTGACCTCTTTTTCCCTGTCCCCTCTCCCAAATGTCCCTGCAAATGCTGTGCCCTTTTTGCTTTGAAAACCTATTTTTCCATCTTAGCAGAAAACGTCAGCTTGCTTCTGAAGCCCTGTTACACCAAAAGACATGATCCATTACCAAAAGAATCCATCTCCATTAAAATCATGATCTACTGTGCTTTGCAGAATTAGTCAGGGGTCCCTTATAAATATGGGTGCAGTTTCTTGCCCTGTACAGGTATTGTTCATCCCCTATTCATTCCTTCATGATTAATAATAAGACAAAGATTTCAGTCAAGTGTAACCAGACCAGGAAGGAGCAGGGGGGAAGCTCTGTGGCAGGTGGCAGCAAGTTACCACCACAGGGGCACAAAGGCACTGCCAGCAGGGCTGGAATGGCAAGCAGAGCTGGCACGGGGCTGAGTGCCATGGATTGTCCAAAGAGGCATCTGTGAAAGGCTCAGGATCCTGAATCCTGGCTGCCATGGTGCTCTGAACTCGGTGGCAGCTGGGAGTCTCTGCCTTGGGCAGGGGATTGCTGCTGTCAACAAGGTGACTGGCAGTGTCTCTCTCCTTTTGGTCTCAGCAGCCTCTAGTTCCTGCTGAGTTTGTAGCAGCACGTCCAGCATCTCATCTCAGAAATAAAGGTACAATCTGCTGTGCCACTCCTCAAAGGTATCTGACCCTTTGCAGTGCTGACAGCATGAAAGAAAACAGAGATCCCTTAAATTAATCCCATATTCAGTAACCATGCATGACTAAAAATTAGTTATCTGTTCTGTACATCACTTCATCAAATCGTATTGTGTCTGTAGTATCTCAAACAGCTGTTGGAATTTTAACTGCTATGTTTAAAGTCAGTGGCTATATTAGAAAGCAATGTGGACAGATATTAATCCTCTAAACAGAACTGTCTCTCCTTTGCAAAAGTGTGGTTTCAAAACAGGACATTGAGAAGTAAGTTGTTATGTTCCACTGGGTACTAAGATTTGTGCTTATGTAAAGCAAGGAAGCAGAATTTGCATAGTAGAAATCTCTGTATTTATTTAATTTCAAGCATGCCACTTTCATTTCTGAGACATTATTTCTATGAACACTGAATATTCAATAAATACATCTTAGTTTTACTGGGGGATGGATATGTAATTTAAGAGTGGAGAACAAAATAACGTTCCTACCATGTTAGCTAATGCAGCAGGAAAGACAGATTTGCAAGGACTCCTTTTACTCATATAAATTTTACCTCCATTTAGAGAGTTTGCATATTGCCAGATTAGCTAGACCAGCAAAAGCACTTACTGTGAAAGCCACTTCTTAAATGGCAAATAAAAATATCTCATTTGATTTTTTTTATCCCAAGTGTAACAGAGATTACAAAGAATCCTGGAACATATTATACAAGCACAGAGAGATAACTTTACAAACTTATTCACTGCAGAAAGATTATCACCTTCTCAAAAGCACATGGAAGATGAAGGGAAGCAGAGTATCTTGTATAGACAAATTGGGTATGTCAGTGCAAGTGTTTTAACTGCTCGCAGAAAATGCCAAGTGATTTGTAATGATCACTTTCTTTTTATCGCCTTCCTTTATCTTGTAGCAGAGTGACAGTCTGGTACTGAGAAATAACAGAATGAACCACCCATACAGCCTGTTTCTGTAACTTCTTTATTCAGTATATACATAGGGTTCCCAACACAAGTACAGTCCAGCTTGGAAAAACAAAAAGAAAAGGGAAAACATGACAAAACAGGGCTTAAACAGCATGAATGTGGCTCTCTCTGGAGAAGTGTAAAAGACAATTGCACCAATTACATGCTGGTTTTGGAACTCCATGTAGCCTAAGCCTATTGAAATATATATTTGTGAGCGGGAGTGGAGGGGAAGGAGGATGCTCTGGAATGAGGCCTGGAGCTGGAATGCTGTCGTAAAGGCAGCAGTAGGAGGGAGAGCTATAAACTGGCTGCAATCCTCAAATTTAAAAAAAGGTCCGGAAACATTTAAATGCCAAATTATGTGACACCTTTCATTCCTGTTTTTTTTTTTTTCTTTTGTCCTTAGTTTTCCATTTAATTGACTGAAACTTTTCCTATTTATGCCACCAACTGTGTAAGCTGGGCTGACTAAAGGCATTTTATTTTTCTCTACTCTAGCCTGACAAACTGCTTATGCAACAGCTTACACCTTTAATAACACCAATAAAACTGCATCAGAACTTCAAAAAAACCCCAGATTTCTTAGCATCAAGGCCTGAGAGAACTTGATGCAGTGCTGGCATGTGACAGGAGGCAATTTATAAGGCATTAACTCTGACAGTCACTTTATACAGCTGATTTTCAAAGATCTAGGCACTAAAGATGTGTTAATGAGGGTACTGAGGCTTCATAATTAATTATATTAGCATGTCTTTGTTACTCTCTACAACAGTAGTGGCTGGTTGACATTTCAATGGGAGTCTGGTGGTATTCTTTGTGATTATTATCCAGGAGTACAGTTATACCTTAGCTCCCAGAGGGAAACGTTGCATGTAAATGCTGCTGTGAATTGCAGGGGCTTTTGGAGCTCAGTAAAAGCCCTTGAAGGAGACCCCGCTGGAAACTGAATGGATGTCAGTAAAATTTCTCTAGTCTGGAGTCTCTCTTCAGATAGGGACTCTCCTCCCCCTTCCTTTCCCTCCCCCCTTCCTTCCACTGAGCTGGTCCTTCTCACAAGGCTTAAGAACAGCAACATCCAGCCCTTGCTGAATGTCGAGTTCCAGACCCCTAAAGGAAGGAATACTGACCTGAACAAAGCAGTGAACAAAGTAAACCTGAAAATAGGGAATATTTTCACAGGCTTGAATTTTCAGTGCAATAAAACCAGAGCTGCCAGAAGGAGTCCCAGAAGTGGTGAGTCAGATAATAGATGTACGGCTGTGGTGGGAGGGAAATGGTCTCTACTTTGTTTTATACCACCCCACCCCCCTTTACAAAGGCAGATGAAATTATTTTCCAGTCATACCACTGCAAAAACAAACATGGAATTTAAAGGTTATTTCCTTTGTGTGTTTCTGAGAGACATTAGTTTTGACTCCAAAGGGGAAAGGAAGATGTTTTATCAATGACCTCAATTTCTGCTCTGGAAGTTTTTACAGTATCACCTGAAGTGGCAGAGCTGCTCTTTTGTTTACTGATATATTCCACTTGTTTGTGTAAATTAAAAAAAAAACTTACAAAACCAAATTGCTGTTTTTCCACACCAGTTGTAGTTAGAACCTTGTCATGGTTGGGCTCAGCTAAGGGCACAGTTTGACGAACACCTCTACTAAGTGAAACTAGTGCAATGTGTTCTTCACTCTTTCATTCCTGTCTTCATGGGACTCTCTTACTTGTAACATTGTTCCTGCATCTGCACCAGGGAACCAGATCAGAGTACTAGTCTGAGTTTTTTAAAAAAGGGGTTGTGGGGACTATTTCTAATTGAAATCAGATTCAGATTCAATTTAACACACACACAAAAAAAAATCACTAGCACAATGCAGGAACAGTGTAAAGGGGAAGAGGGGAGGAATGTGTGGTGGGGAATGCATAAGTAGGAACTTCTACCAAAAAATAGTTTGTAAAACCATGTCCTGAAAGATTTTACATTCTTCCAAGCCAGAGCCACTCTTTGCTGTGTGTGCAGGTAGAACCTTGCATGCAGGGATTACAGTGGCAGGACTCTCAGAGCTATTGTAATACCAAAAAATAATAACTGTTCCTACAGATTGACACAATTAACCAAATTCCACTCACAGATCATAGTTGGCAACTCATGCAGCATTTTATGTAGCTGAAGTTGGAGACCAGTTCTATTCCTGAGTTCCATCTCCGGCTCTAATGAGCAATAACTCTGAATAACTCTGGCATTCAGTTCACCTACCAGTAAAAGAATTACTTTCCTCACGGAGCT
The DNA here is from genome assembly GCA_013397155.1 of Irena cyanogastra. Classification (NCBI taxonomy): domain Eukaryota; kingdom Metazoa; phylum Chordata; class Aves; order Passeriformes; family Irenidae; genus Irena; species Irena cyanogastra. The sequence continues at coordinate 350,138 of VWZV01004388.1, forward strand.
TTTTACATTTAACCAGATTTTTAAAATGAGCTTTGACATTCTCAGATGAAAAGAATAATGTGCACAATGTATTATTATAGCAAAAACTGTCTATGACAGATTCCTACATGTTTTCCTGTCTTTTGTCTCCCCTTTCCTGTCACCATACTCCTACACGAGACTCAATACACACCGTAAATGTTTTTGAGTAACGCCAACTTCAAACTAATGAATTGTAATTAATATACTTGTTCTTTGCTGAGCAATGTTGTGTGTGTTTATTTTTATCTGATACTTTTTGGATAGAGACAGAGGTTACTCCCCCTGAGAGTTCAAATATCAATAGTGCTCTATGTAACAAGGGAAGTTTTTAATGATGCCCACAAAAACCGCTGCCACTTGGTAACAAGGCAATGGATGAAATACACAGAGTGTAAAATTTTTGCCTCTAGTGCTTTTCCCAAGGGACTAAATCTAGAACTGATAGTCAACTTTGCCTAGGATTCAGCAAGAGTTTTCCTGCTGTAGGAGATGATAAATAAGAGTTTTAAGAACTGACCAGAGGTAAAATCCTGGAAAGCAAACATTTATAAATTGACTCTGTAGAAATGTTGTCTCCCTTTTAATTTCTCTATGAGTGGAGAAGATGGAGAGGATCTTCTGTATATCTCCTTGCAGAAGCACAAGGTACAGTTTTATCTAGTCCTCAACATGTCTGAAAAGCTTATGCCTCATGTTCAGAAATGTCTAAGGTTTCATTGACTTTCAATTTAATATTTTAGAGAGTATTTTGACTGCCTCTTTGCCTCTAGTATCTGGGAACAAGCACAGGTGTTATGTAATCATACATCTCTTCATGGATTACAAGTAGGTGCTCTGGTAAGTTAGAGATGTTGGTGTACAAAAAAATAAAAGTCAGGTTTAGCAATGATGTCTAATGGAAATTTCATTAAAAAATAAAAATAAAAACTAATACAAATAGGATCACTGGATTTATTCAGTGACATACTGCTTGTTAGTCACTGCCTGTTGTCTGTGTTACTGAATTGCTGTCCTGCTTCAACGCAATTATCAGCCCCGAAATATTTTCATCCAAAGGCTTAAACTGCAACAACTGTGAGGACATGTGGAAGATTCTTCTGTCATTATCTCACCCTTCAGTTCTAACATGAATGCTTGACTGGGAAGGTCTGTGACTAGTGGAGATGAATAAACAGTTGGAGGTGGTATTTGACTGGTTAACGTGTGTGCCAAACTGTGTGTGTAGTGCCGGGGAGGCTCAGCAGTTCCTGAGGGCTGTCAGACTGATCACACACAGCAAACCAGCCCTGTGCCTCTGCCTGTGGCTCCCAGCAAGCCCTGATGTGCCAGTCAGGCTTCGCTATCAAGTACAAGCTTGTGTGTTCTTGAAATGTGCCTTCAACTCACAGGTGTACTCAGTAACTTGAAAGCTTTCATATACTCTAAAAACTTGTCTTGCACTCCAAGGAGGAATCTTTGTTCTTAATACAGAGCCCAACCCTGCAAGTTCTCTGTGGAAAACCAGGCTCCCAGCATAGATGTACAGTTGTTAAGCAGTTGGTTGCATTTCAGTGATGGTAAAATGATCCTTGTTTTGTATTTCTCTACAATAATTTCCAGTTATTTGGGATGGAAGGCTGTGAAAGCATGAGTTGCTATTAATTACATTGACTTACTTGCATGATTGTATATATGCCCATTTTGCCTTGCAGAAGTACTTAGGGGGGCAGATGTACTCTTTTTTCACACATCACTGCATTGTATTGGAGAGGATTTTAGCATGTTTTCTGATTTCATTTGCCAAATTGGGGGTTCAAGTTTAAAATTTACAGCTGACTTGACAGTCCAGAAAATACACATGATTACCAATTATGGCTCTGTCTTGTAGTAGCATATCTAAGCAAGGAAAGATACACTGGAGATCTGAACTTTAAGGAGCAAATAGGAAATTTCAAAAAAAGGAATTAGAGTCTGTTTAGTCAATTCTTGATGAAAATGTGCAGTTATAACTGTACATTTAAACCCTCAACAGTTATTCAAGGATTAAAACTGCCTTAGAGGTTAGCTACAGGTCATGAAAACATTAGAAAGATTTGAAGAAAAGTAACTGCATATTTGTCAATAAACCCTCTACATTTTTGGGGGTTCTTTTGTTACTGTTTCAGGGATATTAAACTCATATTATTTTAATATTTATGTGTATTTATATTATTTTTAATATTTATATATAATCAATATACCCTTTTTTGTTGATAATAGCTAGTTTTAGGGTAGTAAAAACAGATCTTGGAAATGTTATTTTAACAGTACAGCAGTTAAAATTCATGATTATTTGGTTTTAGATACATCAGAGTATCACCATAATCATGTACTTCAGGAATACCTGGTAATTTATAGACTAAGCAAGGGGTTCTGGTAGGGAGCTGACAGGTGCCACTTGTTCCTGCTTGGAATTAGCTTTCAAACTTGCCACCTGTATTTCAAATAATAGACCTTCAAAGACTAATCTAGGGAAAGATAATATAGTAAACTACAGGTGAGAAAAGAGAAAAAAAAACCAAACAGATACAACTGCATAGTCAAGAGACCCAAACGAAACAGAAGGAAGAAAACCAAGCTGCACACGTGAGTTTACCTTGTCTGAATTGGAAGATATCCATATTCATCAATCTTGGGAGATGAAGACAGAATAAGAAAAGAGTCATCTCGCTGTGATGGGCTTCAGGAAGGCCTTGAGACATCCCCCCCACCCCTTGGAAGGATTTAATAATCTTGCATTTATAAAGTTGTGATGCTTTGCTTACCTTTTATGCCCAGTGGTTACAATTGCTGTAGGTGAAACCAGAGAAGGAAGGGATGGCAGCTCCTCTCTCCTGCTGTTTGCACAGGGAAGCACAGCACAAACCCTGCACACGCAGCAGCCCTCAGGGGTGGCAGTGGGACCGAGGACATAGCTGGAGAGAAGTGACAGCTGGGAATACAAAGGAAAAAAAACAATGGGGATTTGGAAGCAACAGGTGGGAGCAGGATTCAGAAAAGTATAGTCAGCACTTCTGATGAGGCAGGAACTAATTCAGGCCTCATTGAGTAGGTCCAGTAGAAGAACAATTTGGAGAAGCAAAACAGGAAATGAGCAGGAAGGACTATGCTCATGTTGTATGACTGGGGAAGCAAATACAGACAGCAAATTCCTACTTCATCAAAACTGTATTTGTTTCTTAACCCAATCTGTATCCTAACGCTCATCTGTGGATGATATGCTGCTGCTTTTCATAGAAAAGAGTGACCTGCCTATTCCTTTAAGAGCAAATGCAGGCAAGCTGTAGCTGTGGAGCTGCACTGAGCTCTTCCATGACAGGTGGACAGGAAAGGGACAAAAAGGGTTATTTAAAGTCTGCCTGCTCTCGGTGCAGTGGCAAGTGTGCTGGCAGGCAGCTCTGTGACCTTCTGGAGTCGAGCTCCACAGTAACTGAGCTAGATGTGACTGACAGGGCTCTGTGCCCTCAACACAGAATGTCCCAAGTTACTTACACGGGTTTGTTTAGTCTCGAGGAGGCTTGGGGGGCACTCATTGCTCTCCACAACCACCTGAAAGGAAAGGAGGGCTGGGGGCCCGTCTCTTCTGCCTTGCCTGCAGGGAGAGGCCTTAAACTGACATGGGAGATTCTGGTAAGATATTTGAGAGATTTTTCCCTGCTAGGGTGGCCATGCTTTGGAATAGGTGGAGTCACCATCCCTGGAGTTGTTCAAGAGGTGTCTGATTCTGGGTGATGTGCTTTAATGGTTTGGGGGTTACAGTGTCTGTACTGGGTGAACATTGGACATGATGTTCTCAAAAGGTCTGTGCCAACCTTGGTGATTCCATGATTGTTTTGTACCACGTCCCGAGCACGGCAGGCAGTGCAGGGAGACTGGGTGCCACATCCCCAGAGCGTGGCAGGCTGGAAACGGGACCTCACTCCCGGGACAACGCCTCACACAGGGGGGGACCGCAGCCTTCTGAGCACCGTTTGGGGATCGGGGGTCCCGAAATCCATTCCTGCCCCTCTATGTCCCCCTGTCGGGGGACGGGACAGGCCCCATCCCGGCCGCACCAAGGGGTCGGTGCCTCCACGGGCCGTGAGGGGACGTGGCGGAACTCACGGGGCCTCGCGCGCGCCGCCATCATAAGGGAGCGCGGGCACGTGCAGCAGGCGCATGCGCGGCCTCTTCGCCTTCACACCCCGCGCGCACCCCCGCCCTCCCGCCCGCGCCGTCCTCTGTG
>VWZV01004388.1:354815-412702 GCA_013397155.1 Irena cyanogastra
GGGGCGCTGCGGCTCGGCGGAGCAGCGGGACCCCCCCGCCGCCCCTCCCGGAGCAGCATCCGCGGAGCCTCATTGTGCTCCGCCGCCGCCGCCATGATGCGCCGCCGCCTCCCGCGCCGGCCGCGGCCGCGTGGTGCTGCCGGGCCGCGCGGGGATGGAGCGGTGGAGACACGCGGTGCTGGGGCCGCCCGCGCCGGCCCCACGTGCGATCTCGGCTTTTAAAGGTCGGTGTTGCCGCCGGCCGCAGCGCCTTCCCCACGTGCGTCCCCCGCGCCGGGAGAGGCAGAGCTGTCCCCCAGCGCGGGTCGGGCCGTGCGGGACGCGCACCGGGCGCTGCTCCGCTTCAGCCGCTTCCCGCTGCCGCTCATTCATCTCCCGCGCGGTGGGTAAACAGCGCTCCGTAACCCAGACCTCGGCCAAACTTGGTCCAGGGGAAGTGTCCATTAGAAAATATCTGCCGGACGGCGGCTTTCGCGTCTCTGTCATTTATAACTATCTTTTCGAACGTTCTTTTCGGTTTTTGGAAGCTGGCATGTGCCCCGATGGGCTATTTCTATTGATATTCCAGTGCTCTGTAAATTATTTTACGTTTCTTCGAATATGTTGGTCGTAGGAAGTGAGGCTTACCACTTTTTAATTAAAATATTATTGACTTATAATTTAAGTTGGCTTGTAAAACAGTGTAGCGGGATGTGTGCTGTGGTTTCTAGGGGTGAACTCACTTTAAGAGCTGTTTTGTCAAACTTTGCTGCACTTCAGCTGTAGTACACCCTGTAGAGCTGGTGCTTTGAGGTCTTGTAACTCTTGTGACATTTAGTAGAAATACCTGAGAACTTCTACAGTCGATCACTAGAGAATGTCTCAAAGAGAAACCCCAGGTGATTTGTCAGGCTTGTGAATGAAGAGATATTGACACGTTTTCATCTATTTTTCAGAAAAAGAGCAACAGGAAGCAATTGAACACATTGATGAAGTACAGAATGAAATAGACAGGTAAACATTATATAACTTTTAAAATGTTTTAGCAGAAATTGAAATGTAGCTGACAAAAGTGAAAGTGTTTAGTAAAGTGAGCACTCAGTAGCACTCACTGTCTTTGAACTCCGCCAAGATATACCTGTGTTCTGACTTGATTAGAGACATTAAAATAACAAAGAAGTGTCCTGGTTTCTTGCTTAATTGTGTATAATTAAAGAGGTAGAACTTGAGTTTAAAATTTTTAATTAATTGTGGTATTTTTGATAATAGAAATGTATTTCACACTGGCTTCTCAAATTAATGTGTAAGTTATTTGGCTAAAGTATTTCCCTGTAAGCAAGCAGAACCAAGCACATGGCTGAAAAGTCAGCTTTTATTATACATTTTTATTATAATATTCATGTGCTTGTGCAATAACACACAGAAAATGTCTCTGAGATGTTAATTTTGTATGCCAAAGCTCTTGGGGCTGTGGGTTCTGTGTCAGTCCCTGCCTGCATGTTCTCTCCATGCCCAGTGTCCTACAAGGACTGTGGGTGACTGTTAGGGCTATGAATGTGTGAAACTGTTGCAGTATGAGGGCTTTTCAATTTTAAGTCTTCAGATTTTACTTGCAAAGGGTGCAGAATTTCTTTGTTGTAGCTTCCTTGCCTGCCTAAAAGTTACAGAGGGTGGGTGATAGGGCTGCGTTACCTATCTGCAGGTTTTATGCAGACAAAATGCAGTCAAGAGGTAAAACACTACTTTGCATAAATAAAAGTCCACCTCTGCAGAACGTTCAAGGTGTTTAGGAGGTTCCATTCAGACCAGTGAGATTGCTTCTGGCAGAGTGTTCTTTAACAGTTGCTACAGCTCTGAGCTTCTGAGGTTTTTGGGACACTTCATCTGCAGAATATGGCAGACTGGTCTTTACAAACTCTTTCAGCTTTTAGTTAACTGCTCTGATGTGTCCTTAAATCCCAGTTCTCTCCCTGTGGTTAACATGGCTCTTTCTATTACAGACTGAATGAACAAGCCAGTGAGGAAATTTTGAAAGTAGAACAGAAATACAACAAACTCCGCCAACCATTCTTCCAGAAGAGGTCAGAATTGATCGCCAAAATCCCGAATTTCTGGGTAACAACATTTGTCAACCACCCACAAGGTACATTCTTAATAGGCCTCTTTTTTTCCCCTATAAATTCAGTGTTAGCTTGCTAGTTATGTGAGTGTCTTAAAGCTCTGAGGGTCTTGTGGAGTTGTTACTAAGCATACAAAACACTTCCTTTCTGTCCTAGATTTCATTTTTTAAGCTTTTTCTTTGTTGCACTTGTTGGCCATAGGAACATCTTGTTTACTGAAATATTTCAATCCTAAAATTTCTTTCTGCATTTTGAATTGCAAGTTCCCACTTTATTCAGTTCATTAGGAACTTAAAGCAAAAAACAAAAAAAAAAGTTCTAGATTGTTTGGGTGTTTTTTACTTGGAAGTGAGCTCCTTGGGACTCTTGACAATAAACTTTCTACAAAACAAGTTTGTAGACTGCTTAGATTGGGCAAAGTACATGCATGAAAATCTGTTTTAGAGGAAAAGGTGGGTATATGTGGATAGGCTGTTGGCTGGTAACCTGAAAAGAAAGAGCCATGAGAAGTTGGCTTGGACAGATGTGTTGCTTTTTAGACCTTGCTGGTTATCAGTTTCCTGTGTTTTGCCTGCCTGTTTCATGACTTCGTTAATGTAGGATTCCTCCTTCTCTCTCAGTATCTGCACTGCTGGGAGAAGAAGATGAGGAAGCACTGCATTACTTGACCAGAGTTGAGGTGACAGAATTTGAAGACATCAAATCAGGTTACAGAATAGATTTTGTAAGTACTTTAAATGGTTCATTTGGTTGTGATTGTGCTGTCTTTTTTTAATGTAATTGCATGTTGGGTTGTAGTTTATAACTTAAATCTCTGCAGTTACCTGTTTAGTACCAGGTTTGACTTGATATGTGTGTTTCCATTCTGTGGGTTTTAACTGTTTGCTTTCCAATCTGCAGTATTTTGATGAGAATCCTTACTTTGAAAATAAAGTTCTCTCCAAAGAGTTTCACCTCAATGAAAGTGGAGACCCATCTTCAAAATCGACTGAGATCAAATGGAAATCTGGAAAGGTATGTATTGCATCTGGGAGAGCACATGTGTGACCAAGTAAAAACATTACCAAGTGCATCAGCTTGTTTCTTCCTTGGCCAGGATCTAGACTGTGTGGTGTTTACTTAAAATAACTGTTAAATTAAGAATTCCAAGGACAACAGGTTTAGGGGGATCAGATAGCAGTGTGTGATTTTGTTTTATATTTTCCTCTGTGTCTTCAACTTCATTTCCAGATGCCACATCTTTTGTAGAATTTGCAGCCACAATAATGTGGGCATGCCTGTCACTCAGGCAGTGTTCAAGAATCCTTAATTTACTGCAGTTCATTTCTGTAGAAGTACTTCAGTGTTATCCTGAGGATTTTGAACTGAGTTTTTAAAATTTGCTGAGGGTTGCAGTTACATTGCTGCTTGTTTTGTCACTCTCAGACCAAGGAGAAAATTTAATGTTTTTCGTATTGAGAACTATATAACTTTTCCTCTTGTACCAGAAATTGCATTCCTGTACAGACCAGTCAGGTGATCTTTACAGTACACCACAAAATCAGTGTAAATTCTGCTTTGTTCTTCTTAAACAGTCTAAACCTATAAATGTTGTCATTGCATTAGGAAAAAAAAAAAACTGGAAGTGTGGTGTAACCATATGGTCGAAGAAATTATTTGTTTAATTTCAGACTTAACAAAAAGATTGTTGCAAACTTACTACACTTCTTTTCTAGGGTAAGGTGATTGATACAGACCTTACATTTCTTATGACCGTGTGTTTGAGCAGTTTGTGTGGGGTTTTTTTTGCATTTGCTATGGAGAGTGGCCCAGAGACTTCAAAGTGGGAAATCTTAGGCAAAAAGGCCTAGGCAGGTCTTTATCTCCAAATGAAAAAAGATCTTAGGGGTCTGGAGACTTTCTTAAATTGGGTGTATGTACTAGTTGCTGCAAATACAACTACTCTGAGTGGCCTTTAGGCATTGTGAGACCTTGTAAGTTCAGTGCGTCATTAAACATTTGTCATACTTGTGTTTCCCTAAGACAGGGAAATGTAAATCAAATGTGAGATTCTGTGAATTTTCAGTCTTCCAGTGGAGGCTGTTGAAAGAAACAAGTGGGTTTATTGTTCTCTCATGTTCATGAGAAATGCAGTATCTTCTGTCAGTTGTTTGGGCTTCAGATGTGTTTTACAGACTTACCCTCAAAGAGGGAGGGGAAAGTGACTTCTTAGGGTTGTTTAGATTAGTACATTTTTAAATGGTGCTTATAGGAAAAAAATGCCATAGAAAGATGACTTTAGGGAACTTCTAAACTTTCTTTTCAGGACCTGACAAAACGTTCAAGCCAGACACAGAACAAAGCCAGTAGGAAGAGGCAGCATGAAGAGCCAGAAAGCTTCTTCACTTGGTTCACTGACCACTCTGATGCAGGGGCTGATGAACTAGGAGAAGTCATCAAAGATGACATCTGGCCAAATCCCCTACAGTACTACTTGGTAGGTACAGCCCTGAGCAGGGCATCTGCACCCACAACAGCTCTGTAAAAGAGTGAGTTCGATAACTATAGTTGATGTTGAAAATGTGTCGTTAAGGTTCCTGATATGGATGATGAAGAAGGGGAGGGAGAGGAGGATGATGATGATGATGAAGAGGAGGAAGGATTAGAGGATATTGATGAAGAAGGAGATGAAGATGAGGGAGAGGAAGATGAAGATGATGATGAGGGAGAGGAAGGAGAGGTGAGTAATCTTGCCCTTCGTGCCATTCATGTGGTGTTTGAGGGGGATCTTGTAAGAATTGTGGCAAAAGTGAACTGGTTCTTTTCTGCACCCCAAGGTGTGAGAACTGTAACTGCATTACCTTGAGTGGCTTCGGGTAGTAATAGCTATGTTTGTGTATGTGAGAGACAGTGGAAGTACATAGTTTCAGTAAATTTGTAAGGAAAGTGCTCTAGGAGAACTAGGATATTAATGTGACAAAATTCTTACTTCATTATTGAGTATTCTAGCAATGCTTTACATATAAATGCTTTTGTTGATGTGTCCAGTCATCCCGCCCACTTGTTGGTTTATTTATTTTTCATAAGCAGCTAGGCTGCTTATGGCCAGCCTAGCTAAGACTTTCTGTTAGGTTCAGGAATTAGAAATTTTATTTTGTAGTAAGTGGGATCCCAGGGTCAGCATCCAGGGTGTTGGGAACTTAGTTTAGAATGTCTTTGTTCCTTGGAACTGGGTGTGGTGTGTCTGACTTCCAGCAGCACAAACCAGGTGCAGTGAGAGGACAGCTGGGCTCTGTTTTATAACCTAGAATTTGGCTTGTGAAAGGTGAAGCATTTTGTTCTTTGGAGTTTTAAATGGGGGGGAAAAGATGACCGCTTGATTTTCCACACATTAAACTCATGTCAGTGCTTGTAGTGATTCTAAGTCACAGTTTCTCAAACGTCTGATGTGTTTTCCTTAGGACACCCAGGTAGTGAGTGATTTCTCTGTGGTGGTAGCTGGGTACCCAGGGCAAGTGTTACCATCCTTTAGTGAGGGAAGAGATGATCATACAGCACCATGAGTAGCACTGTAAAATTTCTGGTCACTGCATTTGCTATCTGAAGTTTAGTGATTAGATTTATTTAATTCTTGCTTATCTTTCAACAGGAGGATGAAGGAGAAGATGACTAATTGAACACTGATGGATTCCAAACCCCCTTTTTACCTTTTTAATTTTTCTCCAGTCCCTGGGAGCAAGTTGCTGTCTTTTTTTTCTTGTGCTCAGTCGCCTTGTTCTCTTGAGGTCTCTTTTTCTCTCCTCTACACCATGGTTCACGATTTCTTTTGGGGAAATACCTTGAGCAGAATACAGTGGAAAAGAATCTACCAGTTTCTGTTTCAAGTTCATTTTTATCCCTTTCTGTCTCAAAACAAAAACTGTTTATGAATTCAACACACCATGTTCTGTGGGAAAAAAGAAAACCTTCTGCTCCCTTCACTCTGCTGGAAGCTGAAGAGTGCTAGGCCCCTGTGTAGTAGTGCATAGAATCTAGCTTTTTTCCTTCTTTCTCTGTATATTGGGCTCAGAGATTACACTGTGTCTCTATGTGAATATGGACAGTTAGCATTTACCAACATGTATCTGTCTACTTTCTCTTGTTTAAAAAAAAAGAAAAAACAACAAAAAAATAAAAATAAAAATGGGGTTATAGAAGGTCAGCCGGGTGGGTTTCAGAAGTTTGGGTGGGTTAAGTGGGCATTTTGACAACATGGCTTCTTCTCCTTTGGCATGTTTAATTGTGATGTTTAACAAACATCCTTGCAGTTTAAGATGACACTTTTAAAATAAAATCTTCTCCTAATGATGACTTTGAGCCCTGCCACTTGATGGAGAATCAGCAGAACCTGTAGGATCTTATTTGGAATTGACATTCTCTATTGTAATTTTGTTCTTGTTTATTTTTAAATTTTTTTTGTGTTATTTTTCCTTTTTTTTTTCTTTTTTGGTTTTTTGTTTCACTGGAAAGGAAAGAAAGATGCTCAGTTTTAAACGTTAAAGTGTACAAGTTGCTTTGTTACAATAAAACTAAATGTGTACACAAAGGGACTGGTTGGTCTTCACTGAAAGAAACAGCTTTTATATCCTATTTAGAACTTGCTTGTAGTTTCTTGGTATTTTTGGGGGCATTTTGTCAGTATTTCTGTAGTGTATGCAGCCTTGTGGTTGTGTGGACTGAACTGGTTCATGTAGGTCCTGCTATTTCAGTACCTGTAGAGTGTTTCCTGTTGTAGTTCCTACTGCACACTGACTCTTGAGTTCCCTGTGGGGTCATGTGCTGTGTGTGAAGACACAGGTATATATATTCATGTTTTGCTAAAAGGAAAGTCACTTGATTTGTAGAATTTTTAGTAATTTGCAGTACTGTATCTCCAGTACATCAGTTTGCATGAAAATACCATGCAAGCTCAGCATAAAAAGACCAAGGGGTGGTTTTCAAATATTTGGGTGATTTTGTAAGTCTTTTCAGTTGAAAACAAATCTTAATTGCAAGCTAATTTGGGGGCTATTTCAAAGAGCAAGATTCTTAGTAAAGTTCATGTATAAAAAGTTGCTACTTCACTGCTTTTTTTTCCTTGGTAGCAGCATGTGTATGTGCTTTAGATACACTGTACTCTCATTTTAAGAGACTGCATTTGAGAAACTTGTAACAATTTCACATAAGAGGGTGTTGGAACTGGTATTCCACAAAATGTAATGGAAGTTATTTTAACATGCTTTGCTTTTGAAATATTTAAGAAGAAATGTTCTATCAGCTCATCTGAAATTCAAACAGCTCTTTGGATGTGTAGAAAAGACTGTCTTCTGGGAAGACTTGTTATATTCTCTGATTCCTTTTCCTCACAGAATTTGTTGTAGTGAAATTCAGCTTTTTTTGATGCTTAAGAATACACTTGGCAGAACAAGATCAATGTCTGGTTGAGATGTGCACAAATAACATGTGTGAGGGAAAACATTCTGTAAGTGTGTAGTCCAGCTTGGATTCAATCCAGTTATCAGAGACAATGCAACGTCCAGTCTCATGTGATCAATGCAAAAATAAGACAACCATGTACTTTATTCCATCTCAACAAAAGCTTCTGCCCTCATCCTGCTTTGCAGAGCCGAGTACAACGTTGATCAGTAATGGTTTCTTACCATCTAGAGAGAGAAGGAACAAAACCCATGAAGTCCTATAAATTTTAGTGGTTTTTAATTTGATTCCTTTTTGTTGTAAGATTGAAAATAGCTTCCTGTTGTGGTAGAGGGTCGATATGCTGTTTCTTGCCATGATGCCTCATTACTTAATTTTTATGTAGTCCTAATTGTAGTTCCTCAAGGAAAATAATCTTTTGCTAGTCTTGAATGCTTTAGGAAAAATATTGTGCCATTGTTGTTCCATCCCTGTTGGTTACTAGCAGAAAACTTATAAAAACTGTTTTGAAAGTAATCAAAGCTACAGGCTCTGTAAAGTCAAATACCAGGAACAAGAAATGAGAAGTCTGGATAATTGAATGCTACTTAAGAGATTTTTCTTGGGCATTCTTTAGGATTTTACAGGGTGCCAAAATACTCTTGCTACTGTACTGATAATACTGAATTTGCTGTGAAACTTGAGGGTTTACTCCTGGCAGTGGTTAAAGAGTAAACTGACATGGTAAAAGAATAAACCATATTAGTTAAGTGTTTTTTTTTTTTTTTTTCTAGCATGGAAATGATTAGGGATTAACACATTTCTCTGCAATGCTCAAGAAATACTACAGCTGGCCATCGTATGCTCTGACTGTTCACTTAATGTCTATTTTGGCTGAGTATATGTAATGGGTGTCCATTTTTTACTGGATTTATTTTATATGTGTATAAAAAGCTTTTAAAAAGACATCCACCTTGGATAATAATGGGATATTCATTCTTATTAAATATCATTAATTCCCCACTGCTTGAGCTCCTCACATCCAGTTAATCCCACCATGTGAAATCTGTCGCAGATGGTAGCTGACTTCAGGTTTTTTGGCCTGAATTTCCAGGGTTAGAACACAGAATTGGCAGCAATTTAATAAAGATGAGGCTGCTGTGCTGGCGCTATATGGCCCAACTATCTCAAAGGTTATTTTTAAGTTTAAAGTTTAATTGCTATAAAATGGAATCTTTTGTCTGTAATTTCTAGTGCCAAAGGAAACAAATACAGCTGAGTGTGTAAATACGGTCAGGAAGGTTTGGGGTTTTTAAAGAGATTATCTGTGTACTTATTCATACTTGTCAACATAGTTTCTGTCCCTGTAAACAAGCATTATCTGAATCGATTTCTCAGTCATTTATGATTTTCATTTGAATCTGTAAGCTCTTTGTACCACACTAAACCAGGTGCATAAGGATAGTTCTTTGTTTATTGGAAACTGTTCCTGAATTTTGAAGCCATGTTGGTTTTTGTTTTGGTTTTTTTGTTTTTTAAAGAGAATGAAATCAATGAAATAATTTCTCTGCTGTACCTTCAAGCTATCCTTCTGTTTGAAGGAATTAAAATACATTTAACTGTTACTTGATGTTACAATTTCTAAGAGTCTTTTTCAAAAGAATCAGTTTTTTAGTCCCAAACTCGGCACAGTCTTTCATGTGTGACGTTGGCAGTGTTTGCTTCTCCTTTATGGAGAAGAGTGAGGGGAGGTCACAAGTGACTGGTACAGGACGCTTGCTTCCTGCGTGAAACAGATTTATGCTTAATGTCCTCCCTCCCTCTCCTGGAATTAATTTAATTAAAAATTAAAACTTTTTCTCGATCATCACCACCTTCGCGTGCTCTCTCGGGTATAATGGAGGACAGGGGCTGCCGGTTCACGGTCGGGACGCACCTTTAGCCCCCGCCCTGCTCCGGGAACCCCCAAAGAGTCCGCACAGCTCCCGGGCCGGTGCCACTTCCCCTTGCCGGCTCCTGGGCAGGACCTGCGCCGGGATCATCCCCGGCACCAGGGGATGGTGCCCTGCGGGATCCTGGAAGGGCTGAAGGGGCACGTCGTGCTCCCAGTTGTGACACTTACCTTCCCGCGGGACAGGGGGTTGCCGAATGGGCAGGAACTGCCGATCCCACGTACCGGCCCCTCTCTCTGCAGGATTTGCGGGACACAGCTGAACCATGCCAGGGAATTGGGTTAGGATGCTGGATAGCCATGGACAGGGCCTCTGGGATCACCCGGGAGCTGAGAGCCAGCCCTTTCCCTCCAGGCTGGGGAACTCCAGCCCCCCAGCATCCCTGAACTGCCCCCTGCCCTTCCTCTGCCTCCCCTGGAGGGTCAGACCTGAAGGAAGGAGGGGAAGCTGCTGTCTGAACCCCGAGAGCGTGGTGGGCAAAGGAGCCCTGGAGGCACCGTCTCAGCCAGAGCCCCCCAAGCACGGCCCCAGTGACAGCCAAACACAGCCTTGATCCCGACTGCTGGGATGGTATGGAAGCATCCCTGCTCCTCAGGAACTCAGTTTACACTTACTAGTTTGATTTTCCACTGAATGAACAGTCAAATTAAAATAATTGCTTAAACACTAAACAGAGCCTGGAACACGTTCTAAATAGCATCAGGTTTCTGAAGGGTTTATATTAATCAAATGCACTTGCTTTATTAACAACAGGGGCACATTCAAAGGTTTTGTATTAGTTTAAGACTATATTAATTCAAGTCAGCTAAGCTAGGTTCAAAATTTTAATTTTATTATGAGTTCCTTTTATTAATTACTCAATTGCAAATCACTTACAAAATGTTTCGCCTAGAAAAACTTTTCTAATTAAGTAAAAGGACTACACTTCTGTTCATTAGTATGTTTCTAAATTTGTATGTGGGAATACTATCACCTCCAAATGTCTTCTGATTCACAGTTGTGCACTGGTCTATGATTGAAAAGCATATTAGTAGGGTAGTAACATTATGTAATACTGCTGAGGAGCGTCTTTAAACGCCTGAAAGCAACAAGTATCTTTTTATTTTGTTTAAAGCACTGGGCCTGTGACACACTGTTCTGTGTGATGCTGTGGCACTACTGCAGCACGGTGTTTTTTCACTACGGTAGCCAGGAGATTGCTGCCAGCCTCGCCAATGCATGTCGGACGTTTTTTCACTCAAATATGCAGCAGAAACCCCAGATCCTAGGTGTGAAGGGGCAGTTCTGCAGGGGAAAATTTCCCTAGAGCCCAGCATCGCCCCGTTCCAGGGATGAGATGGAGGGATCCCGACACAAGGAGAGCTGCACTTCGCTGGTTCCCTTACGAACAGGCGCCGGTCACGAGCCCATGTGGAGAACTGAAACTGGGAACCACCCGATGGCCCCAGCACAAAGGGCCCCAGCTGGGGCCACCGCGGGGTTTTCTGCTCAGATCTGCCACTGTGCCTCCCGTCCCCTCCCTTCGGCACGGACCCGCAGCCTCTGTGCCACCGCGGGCACTGACCCCTCCAGCCTCTCCTTCCGCGGCGGGCGATGTGCATTACCTCCGCGTCCGCGGCGTCCTCGCTCCTTCCCGCCGCCTCACGGGACCTGGACCGCCCGCTTCCCCTCGGGGCGGGCGGAGGCGGCGGCACCACCTCAGCCGGGGGCCGGAGCGGCGGCTGCCCCGGGGCCGTGTGGGGAAGGGCGGCTCCCGCTCCCGAGGGCCGCCCGCCGGCAGCTCCCCAGGGCCGCCCCCGCGAGAGGGCGCTGGCGGCGGCCCCGGGACCGCCGAGTTTGAAAAGTGCCGGTCCGGGCGGAGCAATGGCGGCAATGGCGACCCCGCAGGTGAGCGCTGAGGGCTCGGGGGTGGCGGCGGGCGGAGCAGTGCCTTGGGGGAAGGCGGTCCCGCGCCTTTTGGGGTTCTCTGTGCCCTTTGGGGATCTTTGTACCCTCTGGAGGTCCCTCCATCCATGCTCCGCCGGGAAAGCACCGCACCCCGCTCCGCCCTTCGGAGGTCCCTCCATCCATGCCCCCGCCGGGGAAGCACTGCGGCCCTGCGCCCTCTGGAAGTCCCTGTGTCCTTTGGGGGTCCCTCCATCCATCCCCCGCCGGGAAAATCCTGTGGCCTGCCCCGCCGGGAGCCCCCGCAGAGGCGGCTGTGGTGAGGGGCTTCACGCCGCTCCCCCTCCGCTCGCATGGCCGCGCCTCAAGGAGGGGAGAGGGTGTGGGAAGCTGGTGGGATTCCCTTAAAATGTCCCTCTTCGCCTCAGGGAAAGGAGTTCGGGCCAAGTTGGTGCCTGCTGAGGAAATCTCTCGGCGTCGAGGAGGTGTTGGAGGCGAGGCGGCTGCTGGGGCTGGCGCGGGGCCGGGAGGGCAGTCAGGGTCCGTGCTGGGAAAACATTCGTGTCTGGAACAAACTCCCCGGAGAGGGGGAGATGTTCTGCCCTCTTCCCTTGAGACGAAAGTTTCAAGCCTAATCTGGGAAAGAAGGGACAGAGACTGACACAAAGAGCGCTGGCTGCCGCCCGACCGGGTTCTTCCCATCCCGCTGCTTCCTGGGCTCTCTGCTTCCCACCCTCAGCCTTGGGTTGGGAATGCTCCAGGCAGGACCACAAGTTCCTTTTTCCTAAGTTAGCCGTGTCTTTTTCTTGTAAGACATGAATGTAGCTGGCATGAGGCTCCCCAGCGTGAGTCTCATCCCCACGGCACAAAGTTGCTGTGAAAGATGGGATTTAAGATGTCCTGGGAACGTTTGGGCTGTAGGGAGGATGGCAGCCTTGCCACTGGTTTATTAAAATCAAATTATAAATCAATTTCTGTGTTAGTGGTGAAAGTGTAAAGGCCAGGTCTGCTCTGGGCTTTGTGCAGGTGGAACTCATTTCCAAGCTGGGCATAATTGATGAGATGGGATCTCCCTGGCTGCAATCCAAAGGATTAAGTGTAACTCATACTGCTGAAATTTTTGCTAGTTAGAAAGCAGTCTGGGCACTTGGGTATGACACGGGCCTGGCAGAAGCCCTGGGTGAGCTCCAGCATCCTCACTACAAGTGCCAAAAGCAAGCCAATTTCAGCTACTTTGGGTATTTCTCTGCAAGCTGTAAATGCATTTCAGGATTGTGTTGGAGGCTGACCTTTCCGGGGAACCCAAGAACAGCTGCAGCACAGGCTGTGGCAGTATCCTGACACCCCACCGAAATTCCTGAGCCAGAAGGCAAAATGGCTCAACCCAAATGCAAATTTGTCTTTCTCATGCTTCTCGAAAATGGAGTATTTTATCTTCCTGGTGCAAACAACGTTGATGTTCCCCTCTGATCCACAGAGGGGAAGATGGGGAAGTGAAACGTTACATTCTAAATACATTTAGAAATTTAGCCTGGTGCATTAACTGATATTCAGATTAGCTTTTGGCAGAGACTGATGTGGAGGAAAATTGACCTGAGAACTGCTGAGGCTGTACCTGTTCTCTGAATCAATACCCAGAGCTTCATATTCAGCACCTTTTATTGGTATTACTGTTGTACCACTGCTCATTCCTTTACTTTGAGTGGATCCAGGGAGGGAAATTCTTACACCTATTTGCATAATTTGGATAGAAGATGAATCTATGTGCTTTTATTAGTTATTTAAATGAGAATTGTAACCATCAAACTCCTTTTAGTAATTTGCTACAGAATAAAGAGCTTTTTGATTTTCCAGCTTAGGGCTGGTAAAGGTTGCCTGTGACTCAGGAACTCCATGATTCAAATTCTTCCTCACAAAACTTTGGATGTCTTTCAAAGCTCTGGCTTAGTTCCTGGCTTTACTAATTGGGCGAGAACTTCCTGAAATCAGGATGTTAGTCTGAACCTTTTTGTTTTGCTACCAATATGAACAACTCCTATTTTGGCTATTGCAGCCAAAGCTTGGATTTAGGCCAACTTTTAAAATGGATTTTTTCCCCCTTTTTCCTTTGTGCTATTGGACTGGAATGGTAGCAAAAACTAATCAAGGATGTTTGGTTGAGTCTTTAAGTAAGTAATTGTTTCTTGAGGAGGCTTTGGATGCACAGCACACTCTGGAAGTGTATTAATGTACATGAGTTAACACAAAGCCAGTGTGGTTTGTTGTTGGAAATGTGGTCAACCAGTGACAGAGTGTGAAAACAAGTCGGGATTCCCGAGCCCTGTCTTTAGGCACTGATGTGCTCTGTGATGCTAAGCCAGTTACTGCAGCACTGCTTGACCATTTCTTTTGCATTTAAGGCATGAGTGTGAGTCATTAATATGGGGTTATGAATGCATTCGTTACTTTGGATGCCTTAAAGCTGTTCTTCCTGTTGAAGAGAGAAATACAAGCTCTTGCTTGGATGTGTTCTGGTGTTAGGTAGCACCCTTAGGGATGTTTTGCAGCTCCTGTCTGAATGCAGTGTTTATTTGGGCAGTGAGATAAACCTCTGCTCTGCCCACATTGGGTATGTCCAGAGTCTGTGACAGAGCAGCTCTGTCCAGAGCTGTTGCTGAGCCATATGTCACTAGAACAAGTAGTATTGGAAATTATGTAAAACAAAGCCCAGGATGAGCATGAGTGCCACTAATGCTACTCAAAATAATCAGTGCTTAACGTGGCCTTTAGAGAACTGAGATTGAGACATTAGTCCGCTCACCTTTTCAGATACAGCAGACAGTCAAGCTTATTCTTTTGCTTGTTCATTTGTAGAAACAGCTGTAGGGCTTGCCTTTTTCTTCTTCAGGGACAACAGCTGAGGGTGAACACATGCTTGTGGCATTCTTAAAATCTCTAAGAGATTAGCTGAGATGTGTCTTTGAGCAGTAAGCATCAAGCCATAATCAGATAAAAATCTGTATCTAAAACATCATACTGGTAAAAGTTAATGTTGATCAGAGCAAGAACAAATATTGGCTGAGCTTTGATTCTTGAAGAACAAAGATGTGTGTAGACATTAAATAACAAGGGGATAAGTAAGATAAAGGTTTTTCTCCATTATGGTTTAAAATCAAATTAAGGCATGTTAAGATTAAAGTTGTGTTTTGTCCTCTGCAATTGAAATGTAGGTGTGTGTTCTTGTAAAATTGGTGAAAATATTGACTTCTGAATTTCTGAATTAAATGAGGGAGTGGAATCTAATGAGGGTATTGCTGCAGTGTCATAAAAGTGGTTGGACAGTGTTCTCTCTGAAATCCTCTTGCTCAATGCTCTTGGGCTGCAGGGCAGCTCTCTCTTGCAGCTGGGCAATGATGTGAACTTAATGGATCCAAGCTTCCAGCAGAAACTGGAGGGTGAGAAGGAACTGCTTCGCCGGGCTATACAGAAAGAGCTGAAGATTAAAGAGGGAGCAGAAAACCTGCGCAAAGCCACAACAGACAGAAAGAATCTTGTTCACATCGAGCATGTGCTGAAATCTTCCAACCGCAAACTGGAGCAGCTGCACTGGGAACTTCAGGAGCTCAATGCAAGGATTTTGATAACAGACAAAGAGAAGAGTACGACAGGTAGATCTTGGGTCATGATTGAATAGAACATTCTGTTAGAGTGCTTCAATCTCTAGAGATATTGAATTGATATAGTCTTGCATCAAGGGCTCACGAGTAGTGGGAGCTTCTTGGTATTTATCTGATGAAATTATCTGTGGTATAAAAAGTTCAGAATGATGCTATAAAGGTGAAAGGAGATGTAGGGAGAAAACCAGCTGAGAGTGGTGGGCATGGGTAATATTCAGGAATAGGTTGAGGTGCAATTGAAGGGATTTGAATAGAGTTTTTGGGCAGTTCAACATCCAAGTATTTTATAGAGTGATGAGTATAAAATTGGAAGAGTACTTGTTAAGATAAGTTAATTGATAAATTAAGAAATATTTACAGATATGAGCTTGAGCTTCATTTGAAAGTGTTTCCCAATCAGTTTTGTAGGCAAGACCTTTTTGCACCTTATTTTATAGCCTAACTTTCCTTTGTGGAGTCACCCATCTATAACCCAGTGAAATGAAACGAGACAAGATGACTAATGGTATTGATTGTGTTGTTTGTGCAGATGGATCTGTATCTCCAGATCCCTGCCTCTGGGAAAGAAACCCAGACCCCATGGCTAGGAAGGTTGAAGCTTTGAAAAAGCAGCTGTACGTTGAAATGAAAGTGAAACAAGGAGCTGAGAACATGATCCAAATGTATTCAACATCCAAGGTAAGCAGGAATAAAGAGCCATTTGGGAACATGGATTACTGGATCAAAATTTGTATTTTAAGTCTATACACAAATCTCTCTCTGATAAATGATTTGTGAGACAAATTAATTTGCAAAGCTTGCTTGCCTGAATCCTAGCTCTGTCCTTTGAGTCTCAGCATAATGACAGCATGTAAGGGTGATATAAGAGGTGCATTAAGTCACTGATGAGGAAAGAAAGCTAAGAAAGCATTGGTGTTGTAACTGAGTTAGTTAGTGTGATGTTTTGATATCACTGAATTGTTTAGGATAAAGCACAGCATGTGGTATCTCTTTATGTGAGAAAAATTTTCAGAGATTTAGTGGATTCATATTCATCTCATTTTTTGAGTTTGGCATAATCGTATTTAAAAGTCAAAAGATAATTTAAAACATTTCAAATCCAAGCTTATTATGAAGCTTAATTCAATAAGACCAGCAGTGTAAGAGGGCTGTGATATTTTTATTTGTTTAAAACCTCTGCTCTGCTTACAGAACACTGTAAGCACAGTTAACCAGGGAACAAGGAGTCTCAGTGACTGCAGGATTTGGTATTAACTGGGCAGTCCTTGACCTGTCCTTTCCCTCTGCAAATGGAGATCGTGATCTCAGAGTCCTTGATCCTCAGTGATGCTTCCTTTACATAACCACTTGTGTATTCCATTTCAGAGTCAGTTATGACCCTTTGTGCAAGTACCACCTCACCCTCATATGTGAGCACATCATCACCCATTTTTAGTGATCATGGTTCTCTCTCTGCATCTGATTCCTTTCGGCAGGAGCGGAAGCTGTTGGCTACAGCTCAGCAGATGCTTCAGGACAGCAAGACAAAGATTGAAATAATCCGCATGCACATTGTGAAAGTATCTCAGTCAGCAGCAGGGATGGAAGATACAATGGATCCAGCAGGTAACATGCTTTAAATAACTCATACAGCCCACAACAGATGCAGACAGAGCCCTAGGATCCACGGTACTTGGCTGATTTTCATCCTTGCCATGTTTTACCTCCCAAATGGCCAGTGAGGGTGGGGAACACCATCAGTGCTTTGGAGCTGCGGATTGAGGAGCTGAGGCATCACCTGCGCATTGAAGCTGCTGTAGCGGAGGGGGCGAA
Source organism: Irena cyanogastra (assembly GCA_013397155.1). Taxonomy (NCBI): domain Eukaryota; kingdom Metazoa; phylum Chordata; class Aves; order Passeriformes; family Irenidae; genus Irena; species Irena cyanogastra. Next base: position 371,631 of record VWZV01004388.1, read on the forward strand.
AAATGTGCTGAAGATCCTGGGGGGGAGTCGGGTACAGGATCGCAAGTTTTTGGCTGAGGTAAGCAGACATTGCTTAGGCCTTCTTGAGAGGGTGGTTTAATGCCCCCACATTAGTGATTTAGCATGAATGAGCGGGGTTAACCAAGTTACTAATTTAGGAATTTCCTGTCTCTCTGTCGAGACAGACTGGGATCAGTTTCCCTTCTAGGGATAGCGTTCTTTGCTTTGGTGAAATTTCTCGGGAACATCAGAAGTGACACTGGTGGGGGTTCAAGCTCTATGGCAAAATATTTTATCTTTGTCTTGTATTAGCAGGATGTTGTCTTGTTAGGTTTTTTTTAAGCTTGCTCTAGTTCATAATGCCTGGTCTGAAGCTCTACATGGAAAATTTCTGCCTGGTTTCTGTTCTCCTTCACATTGGTAGGCTCAGGGTCGTTTGCAAGAATCCTCTCAGAAGATTGATCTGCTGCGCTTCTCCCTGGAACGTCAGCTCAGTGAGCTTTCTCCTGATCACCCGAAAAGAGCACTCATCAAACAGGAACTAATAAACACTTCCTCCCTGGGAGCCCGGCATGGCAGCATCCAACCCACTTCAGTCATCAAACCTACAGCCCTTACAGGTAAAGGGATCCTCCATGACATGTTGTGAGGAGGACAGAGAGAAAAATGAATTATATTTCTTCTCATTGTCATCATACGGACATTGGATCTTCTAGGAGCTGGACTTTTGTCTTATAGGTCAGGCAGAGCTTTCTGAGCATACAGATTTGCAGTCTAATAATCTGGAGTCAATTTAAATTATTAACCAAGAAATCATGAATCTGAGAAATTCTGGGACCTCTTTGAGGTCAGGCTGACTGGAATTTCTTTATCTTTTACATAATAATATTCCTTTTTCTCCTAAAATTCATCAGGAACACTGGAAGTGAGACTGATGGGGTGTCAGGATCTATTGGAAAATGTTCCAGGACGTTCCCGAATGACAAGTTCTTCTCCCATCTGTGGCAGCCCAAGTGATTTGAGGTCCCTTTCCCGAACACGAGTTGGCCTGGGCATCCATGGCCGTGGTGTTGCAGGAAAATACCGGAATGAAGAGCCATGTAGTGAGTACAGGGTTCCCTGTTTTGCTGCTGGTGGCATAGCAGAGCAAGGGGGCTTCTCACTGGGTCAGCCTGATACGAGTGTTGTTATAAGAAACCCGATTTCTGCAAAACTAAGAGAAAGAATAAATTGCATTATGACTGGTCCTCCTGGGACTCTCCTGGAAATTGGTTGAGATGTCCACCTTCAGCATGAGAGATTTTCTTTGGTAAAACATTATAATCCATGTTTCCTCCTTTGTCCAGATGAGGTCCTTGCTGTGCTCAAAGTGGACAATAAAGTGGTTGGCCAAACAAACTGGGGACCAGTTAATAATCAGGCGTGGGACCAGAGCTTTGCCATTGAGCTGGACCGGGTAAGTCTGCCTCAGATTCGTGTGGTGTTTATTTTTCCATGTAACCGTACCTGATTTGCTTGTTTAGCTGCCATTCCACTTAGCTCAAGCCCGTATTGCTGCTGTCCCCATGTCATTTGATTTGCCTGTTAACTCGGCCTTCCCCTGAAGGCAGAGCATCACTGCCAGAGATTCAGCTTGAACAGCATCTGCTGTCCTCCTCTCCTTATCTGAGCAGTTTTATTTCATCTTATTAGCAAAGTGGCTCTTGAGGATTTCTAAATGGGAAGCCAAGAAAGCAACCTCCAAGAGGGTCTGTAGCTAAGAAAATCTAAAAACATTAAAAGCAGGGAACAGAAGGACTAAAGAAGTATTTTATGCATACTCTTTAGTTTACTGATTTTATTTTATTTATTTTTTACAAATACATGTGCCATTTCTAGAGCATGAAGCAGTATGTAATTATTCTGCCATTGTTTTCTCCCCCACCATTCACCCATCCCACCAGTCTCGTGAGCTAGAAATTGCAATTTATTGGAGAGATTGGAGAGAACTCTGTGCAGTGAAGTTCTTACGTTTGGATGATTTTCTTGATAATGAACGTCATGGGATGTGCCTCTCGCTGGAGCCCCAAGGAATGCTTTTTGCAGAGGTATAAATGTAAGCTTTGTTTCCTTTTCAGAGAATACTGTCTGTTTAGGGTGTCTGCCCTGAAAGCAACCTAGAATACAAGGAATGGAAGGAGTAATAATCTAGAAAGGCGGAATGATATCTGAAACCCTCTTGCATCAATAGCCCATATAAGAATAAGGAACAACCTGATAGAATAGATGTGCACATGCCATAGCCTGGAGTGACTTTTCAGCTGCTCCACTGCAATTATGTGTGTGTGTGCTGTGAAATCAGTTAGTTTTTATTTGCTTTCATTATGAGTCATTGGTGGCACTTTAATTAAACATATGGCTTAATGGTCAGGATTGAATCACAGAGACTGTAGAATCAGACTCCCTCTGGCTATGCTTATTTTATCATCTTTCTGAGGCTAATAATAGTTTGAAGTACCTTCAATGTAGAGATCATCTCGATAATCCCTTAAAAGCCGCAGTATTTTCTCCTTTGTGTTGTGATGAAAGTTCCTGTGGTTATCATTCCAAAGTAGGATCTGAACTTCATGTACCAAAATTTGCCTCCTCTCCCTGCCTTCTTGTTTTTCTGTGGTTGGTTTGTGGTGTTTTGTTTTGGGTTTTTTTTTTTGTTTTTACTTCTGTGCCATGAACTACAGTTCTGTTATTTTACAAACTGGTGTGTTCTTTATGCATGGCTTCACAAATTAGATGAAGTTTTTGGGAGATACAAATTGGTCTTAATTCTGGGGGTTTTCTGAATTTCAGGTAGCAGATAATTCCAATCTCTAAACCCACAACTGAAGTAACAGCTGATTAGAGGGTGAATCTGGAATAACCAAGTTTGGAGTCTGGGATTGACTCGAAACTTACCAAACAGATAGGAATGGAGATTTTGATGAGAAAACAGGCATGTGTGAAAATTTGGGTTTACAATTTAAATGGAGCATCCTGACAGATCTCTGTTGCTTCTCTGACAGGTGATGTTCTGTAATCCTGTCATTGAGAGGAAGCCAAAACTGCAGCGACAGAAACGCATTTTCCCCAAACAGAAAGGTGAGGTGCTGGAGAAGAGACTGTCCAGGGTGAGAGCAGGGGTTTGCACAAGAAGGTTCTGCTGTCCTACTCAATCTGAGAGGTGTTAAAACTCTTGCTAATTACTGTGTATGTGGAAGTTTGTTCAGTCACATGAAATGCAGGCAGTCTGGCTTCAGCACCATCTGTAATGTAGTATTGTCATGGTGCTGCTACTCACAACATTGCTAGGAGGATTTAATTGCTAGTTATTTAACAGACTGCTTAGCTCTGGGGCCTCCAGCATAAGAAGGATATGGACCTCTTGGAGCAAGGAAGGCCACCAAGATGCTGGAGCCCCTCTGCTCTGGACACAGGCTGAGAATTGGGGCTGTTCAGCTCAGGAAGGCTCTCAGGAGACCTTGGAGCCCCTCCTAGTGCCTTAAAGAGGCTCCAAGAAAGCTGGACAGGGACTTTGGACTAGGGTCTGGAGTGACAGGACAACAAGAGAATGGCTTCCCACTAACAGGGCAGGATTAGATGGGAAATTGGGAAGAAATTGTTCCCTGTGAGGGTGGTGAGGCACAGGTTGCCCAGAGAAGCTGTGGCTCTGCCTAGAAGTGCCCTGGAAGTGCCCAAGGCCAAGCTGGACGGGGCTTGGAGCAACCTGGGATAGTGGAAAGTGTCCCTGCCCATGGCAGGAGGTTTGAATTAGATGTTCATTAACTAACTTCAACTATTCCATGATTCTATGAGAAGATCCAGAACTCAAACTGTACTAATTTAGCCAGCTATGCTGTTACTGATGAACAGATATTGGAAGGTTTTCTGGAAAACTCTGAATTGCAGAACAGTATAGCATGAACAGGCTACTGACTGTCTAGTCTCTAGAGCTGGCATCTCAGATTTATGAGATTTATGGACTGGAATAGTTTGCATACTTTCTTATTACTCTGCAAATTCTTTCTTGTGAAGCTGATTAAGGTGAAACTTTACATACTGAGCTTTTGTGGCAGTGGGGATAAATGAGATTTTATATTTATACTCTTCAGGAAGTAGTAAAAATAATGAAAATACCCCAAATGTTTTACTATTTCTAACACATCTTCAGAAACTTCGTGTTAACAGGCTGCATAATTACAATGTAGTGTTGAAAGAGAAGAAAACCTGACTTGAAGTAAAATCAATTTTTAATGTTCTATTCAATTTCAACTTGAAGATTGTTATGATACTATATGGATCTGAACTTAGGTGAAATAGCAGATCTGTTTCATCATCATCATTAATCTTTATTCCCTGAAGAAAAGCCCATTCTTCCAAGGGTGAGCTACCATTTTGGGGTAACCCACAGATGTTTAGTTGAAAACTAGAGTTTAATGCTACATGAGACTGTAATTTATACATTGTAATCTTACTGGTGGTTTGATTCTGACTCCTCCAGGGAAGGAATTTCTCCGAGCTCCTCAAATGAACATGAATGTTGCAGCTTGGGGTCGCCTGATGATGAGTTTCCTCCCTCCCTGTAGTTCCATCAGCACGCTGAGTCCTCCACTTCATGATCCAAATCACACAGACTTTCCTCCAGTTTCCCCACAAAGTCATGGTGATTCAGTGTCCAAATTGAGTAGGTAAGTGATGTCCTGAGTGGAATGGGTGTAGGGTAGATCTTAAAATTCTGTTGCACCTTACGGAGGTGGAGGAAGACACTGATAAGAAAAATTTATCTGTCTAAAAAAAAAAGATGTATAGTTTCTGTGTTCTAAAGGAAAGAAAATTCCATTCATTAAATGTCTTCACCAGTACAGTAACTGATCTATGCAAGGTCACCATGTGATTGTTGTGATAAAAATGCACTCTGCTTTCATGAGTAATGTAGCACTCAGAGCAGACATAGCTGAGGCTTTTGAATGTGCTGTAGAAGAAAATTTCCCCCAAAATAACTTTTTAAAATCAAATCAGTTATTCTCCAAAGAGATTATTCCCACTGATGCACAGGACCTCGGAAAAAAAAAAAAACGAATCAGTTACTGTGTTGCTATTAAAATCAAGATTTCTTTAAATTCTTGACTTATTTCTACATACCTGTGTTTCATTAATTTTATAGAATCAGAGAGCCAGTGTTAGAATGTGAGTCTAACCAACTTTTAATTAATTTAAGAGAGAAGATGTCTTCTTGGTACTTCACAGACTTATGGTGTAAGTCAGGGAGTCCTGTTGTCCAGTGATTTGGACTGAACTGGCCCAGCAGAGGTGATACAAAGGTGTCTGTGTACAATGCTCTTCCCTAAGGCAAAATTTCCTTCAATTCTGTCTTAAAAATGCAGCGACTTCCCTGTGGCTAAGCTTACATTTGCTGATGAAGCACCGCCCAAGCCTCCACGCCTTTTTCTGATGGCCAACTCTAAGGAATCAACGCCTTCTCCTGCAGATTCTCCGGTAACCACCTAGGCTAATTGGGAATGTTGTCTTTGCTGGCTGATCTCCAGGAATTCAGAATCCAGTGAACCATTTTGGCATGGAGTCTTCAAAAAGAGTTGCACTTTTTTTTTTTTCCCCCTCTTTTTAAAAAATTATAACTTGCTTTTCTTGGAGAAGCAAAATGGGAGGTAGGTCAGCATTAGGAGTTCAGGGAAAGAGTACAGAACAGACTGCACAGAGAAAGCAGGGAAGGAGGGTTAGCAGGCTTTCAGGAGCAAATGAGGTTCTTTGTCATTAAAGAAACTGGGCAAAACCAAGAGCAGTTCTATTTTTCTGACAGGAAGGAGCAGGAAAATTGCTTTGAGCAGTAAAATTACCTGCTTTACCACCTGTTCTTACCCTTTCTCATTTGGCTTTTGTGATAGAGGAAACTGCATTCTTTGATTATTGTTACTCTTGACATCAGATGCCATTTTCTAGGAAGTAAATGTTCTATCCTAGACTTTTAAAAGTATTTCTTTTAAAGATTTTACCCTATAAAAATTACTGTACATGGGAATAGTTTTGTGTGCTCATAGATAATCTGTTTTTATGCTACTTATGTCCAAGCAGAGGCAATGATCATCTGCAAGAACATGTCTGTGGTCATGCTGGATCCTGGCAGAGGAGAAAAGTTGGATGTGGGTATTCAGGTTAGACTTGGTGATTTCACAGACTGACCCACTGTATTTTTCTTTCTCCTCCTAGTGCCTGAAGAGGCTACATGTTGAGGAGAAGTCTTGCAGCTCTCCTGTAAAAGGATTTCCAATCCCAGCGTCTCCAAGGTAACTGTGGATAGCATGGGCTGTCTTAGGTCACAGATTAAAGAGTCACTGGGCTCAGACTTTTGAGCATGAAGTCTAAAATTCTGCTCAAGGTGTGCTTTGGTTTCTCAGCAACAAATTCTTAATGCTGAGTGTGGACAATACAATGAAAAATCTGCTGTGAACGTCACTTGTCTAAATGTCTGCCATGTCTTATCTGTTCATTAACCCAAATAGTGAGCCTATTGGTACACTGTGCACTGCAGTGTAAGAGGTGATTTAGTAGAAGGTAAAGTCATATAGTTGTCTTCAAGGGCTTCCTTGTGTTTGTAGTGCTCTGGTGTAATATATTTAGATGTGTCTGTGTGCTAAGTAATACATTCCAGAACTACTTTTGGCATCCCTCACACTCTGTTTCTATTGATTTGCAGTACATTGTCTCTCATTATGATGGGAGGCATAAAACAGGAAGTTGATTATAGTCTTATATATTGATATATAAGACATATTGCTATATGTCTTATACAGACATATTTTGTATGTAACAGGGATACACAGCAGTAAATATATCCAAGACAACTAAAAAACCAGTTTACTATTGTCCAACAAAGACTGACTTAAAAAGCAGAAATAGCAAAATCTTCATGGACAGATACACAGCTCTTCATCTTGCTTTACTGGAGGAGTATAGAGTGTCTGTTGCCTTTTTAAAATGGTCCTGGACTAAAGCATTTAGGGTGTAGGTTGTTTTGGTCTTTTTAAATATTTGCTAACAATTTTGTAGCCTGAGCTTCCTTGATAACACCTGTGGCTGACATTACATTCTGTGGCATCTTTTTATTCAGCTCTTTTCTTCCAACAACATGTTGTCTGTCGTCCCACTGTGTTTTATTTCCAATTCCTGCTTGAGAACTTCTATTCTTCTTACACCCTTGTCCTCCTAGCACTGTAGACATTTTCACGTCTGATTACAATTGCTGCTGAGCCTGCTCAAGGCTCAAGGAGCATAGGTGAAATTGAATTTTATTACCCAAAGGATGGGGCTGGAGAGGAGCTAATCCTGTTATTGAAAGTAACTGAGAGAACAAGCCTAGAAGAGTCAGAATTGTTGCTCCTATTGCCAGTACAGGTGTAAGTCAGACTGCTGCCAATTTCCTTACATCAGGGTTACCTTCTTTCTTAAGTGGCAGAACAGCAACACAAGCTTTAGTTGCCAGGATTAGGTGAGGGGTGATTGGCACAGCTGTTTGCTTTCCTTTTTGCTGTACAGAGCTTCTTTCCTTGACACAAACACACACTCCTTTGATATCTGCTCCTGCATCTCTTGGGTACTGTCTCTTCTCTGTTTTTCTGCAGGAAAAGGACAGTTCAGCTTGAGGATTTTCACTGCATCGCTATGTTGGGCCGTGGCCACTTTGGGAAGGTAGTAGAGAAGTCCACTGTGAAAGAGGGCAATGGTTGTGACAATGGGGCTCTGCCTAGAGGTCTGAATAGAAACATTGGAGGACAGGAGAGATCTGTTGCAGTCGAGCCCAGCCCAGCCACACAAGCAGCTGGTAACTGTTGTTAACAGTCAAAATTCCTGAGGATTTGTGACTTCAAAGCCTGTAGAAAGCTGTCCTGAGAGTGCTAAATCAAAGCACACCATTACCATTCCTTTCATGAAGATCACTAGTGGAAGAGCTCCATTCCCAAAACTTTGCATAACTCCCTCTGTGAGAACTCTGAGGTGCTCCTAAAGCACTGGGCCAGCTGTGATAGTGCTGTTTGGGAGAAGGACATAACTTACACTGACATTTTTCTCGACTCCTGCAGCACAAGGAGTAAAACAGAAGTGCTGTGTTTTTTGAGTTCCTCAAGTTTGGTTTTGAGGATGACTGTCTGGAGTGGATGGAAATAGTTGGCATCAATTTGAGTTAAAGTAATCCGATAAGGAAATACGAGATCGTTTAAAGTACAGCTTTTCTGTTGTCTTTCAGGTACTGCTGGCCCAATACAAGGCAACTGGGAAGCTGTATGCCATCAAAGCCTTGAAGAAAAAAGACATTATTAGGAGAGATGAAATTGATAGGTGAGCTTTGTTTAGAGATGGTACTATTGCCAGAGGCTACATTACCACAACTGTAATCAAATGTTAGCAGGTATGGTACTGGCTGTGTACTGGCTGTGGTACTCTTAAGGTTAAATGGGATCTTAAGACTTGGATAACTAAAATGAGAAATAAGGGAACTTAGAATGGTGTCTAACTTACGTAAGAATGACACCTGAAGAACACACTAAAACTCAAGGTTTGGAAGCATATAAGATAAATATTATATTAGCCGTCTCTTTTTATTTCTCTAACTTCAGATGTAAAGATTTTCTTCTTCATCCTCTCTTTCTCAAAACAGCCTTTTCTGCTGAGTCTGTTTAACACTGATGTTTTCGTTCTTTGAATCCTGGCAGCTTGAACTGTGAGAAGCGAATATTTGAGGTGGTCAATTCTTCTGATCATCCATTCCTTGTGAACATGTTTGCATGTTTCCAGACCCCTCATCATGCCTGTTTTGTGATGGAATACACTCCAGGTGGGGATCTGATGATGCGCATACACGAAGATGTCTTTCCGGAGCATATGGCACAGTGAGTTAGAATTACTCTTGTCTCTAGGCACTATAAATTTTTAACTTGAGTCTCATCTATTGCCTGATAACTATTTCTGTTTTTTAGGTTTTATACAGCCTGTGTAGTCTTGGGGCTCCAGTTCTTGCATGAGAAGAAAATTGTTTATAGGTAATGCCGCAGAGACTCAAGACAGTTCAGCAGCTTGAAGGCTGATTTTTTTCTGTAGCTGTGTCTGGAACTCACTTTCTTGCTGGGGTTTCTAATCTTTCTGCCTGTCTTTATTTTCCCTGTCACTATCAGCATGTTCATCGTGCTCACAGTAGAGAAAGTCACCTAGAAGCTATTCATCTGGCATGTTGCAGGTGATTAATCCTCTGTGACATGTCAATACATTCTGGGGGGCACCTGTAAGTCACTGCTTTCTTTTCACTGGGATAGTCAGGTAATTTGTCATGCTGTTGTGGGAGCTCTTTTTCCAGATGAATAAGCCTCACCCAGCTCCAAGCTGCTTTGTGAGCCTTTCGTTTAGGGGAAAATATCAATCAGTTAAGGGGAATCTTTCAAATAATGCACGATTATACCAAATATAGGCTTTACTAAATCTAGATTTTATTCTCTTTATTAACATCTACCTTCTGCCTCTTGCAAAAAAAAACATTGGGTGGCAATTCTCAGTCTTCTGAGGATTCCACTCAAAAGGAAAAATCCACTGTTTTCTTTCATCTCCTTTGCCTGCAGGGACCTGAAATTGGATAATCTCCTTTTAGATGCTGAAGGATTTGTGAAGATCGCAGATTTTGGATTGTGTAAGGAAGGTGAGTAACTGGAGAAGCTGAAATTGAGCCATCAGGATCAGTTTAGGATCTGGGCTTTAGCAGGTGTTTGTGTGTAACTTGTATTAATCCCTGTTTAAAAAATTAAAATTGAAAAAGCCAATCAGCAAAAAACGCCTCACCTATCTGGCCACAATGAATTTGGGAAGAATACGTTGTTGTGTAATCTTAAGTACACTTATGAAAGTATTTAAAATGTGCTTGTTTGCTCAAAGGAGCCAGAATATAGGATTATATAAAACATGTAGGTGAGTAAGTGAGCAATGGAACTTGCAGGAAGTTCCCTTGGGTTTGCTGTTTATTTAAGCATTATCTGTATATTTGTTATTTGGAGTCACTGGAGGCCTCAGGCTTCACACTTCTCACTGGCAATTCCTCTTGCCCAGGTAGCAACACCAGGTGACAAACTACAGCTTTCAGGAGGTGAGGCTGCATCAGATCCATTCAGTAACTTGTGCTAGATTTTACCAAAGTGTCCTTTTCCTACAGGAATAGGTTTTGGAGACCGGACAAACACCTTCTGTGGCACCCCTGAGTTTCTGGCCCCGGAAGTGCTGACAGACATCTCATACACGCGGGCAGTGGACTGGTGGGGCCTGGGTGTGCTCATTTATGAGATGCTTGTCGGTGAGGTAAGGCTAGCTTCCTTCAGGGGATCTCACTAACCAGGCTTGGGGACCTGACCACCCGAGGTAAAATATTGCTAAATGTATTTATTAGTACTTCAGTTACATTTTTCTCATTCATAGTGCTTGCCGAACAGTAATTAATAAATCTATACAACTCCCTGCTATTCTCATGCCTATTTAATAGTGAGGAATGGGCGCTATGTGGATTGAATAATAGAATGTCCCAATTGCAGTCACCATTCCCTGGAGATGATGAGGAAGAGGTCTTTGACAGCATTGTCAATGATGAAGTCCGGTATCCACGATTCCTTTCAACTGAAGCACTTTCCATAATCCGTAAGGTAAAGGGCTGATTGGTCTCTGGGAGCCTGAGGAATTTGCGTTTACTGTGTAAGTGGATCCAGAGGGACTTGATTAGGATTGTATAGCATTTATGTGTGTAAACTGGACCTGCCTACATAGGCTAAGGAAATATTTAAAATTTGCACGTTTTCCCTTCCTTCTCTTTACATAAATGCAATTCTTCCGTGTAAGGATGACTAAGCAGGCTGCTTCCTGTTCCTGCTAAGTCTGGCACAGAGAAGTGTTGATTCAAGGGCAGGAATGTCAGAGCCATTCAGTGGAGATGGCTGGATTCAGTTTTTGAATGTGATCCCATAGTCACAGGTGCACAATTAAGCTGAGATGCTCCATGCAGTTTATGGCAGGTATCTTATCACTGTTGGCAAATTGTTTACAAGGAACTAGGTCTGAGTTATTCCTGGCAGATTATGACCTTGGTGCAAAGTGAGAATGAGGAAATGCCGAGGGATCAGTCCACCTCCTTTCTTTCGTTTTTCTCCCTGGAACATTATTTCTGTCCATTGTTTAATTTTGAACTGATATTTCTGCAGCTGCTTCGGAAATGTCCAGAGCGTAGACTGGGAGCAGGGGAAAAAGATGCAGAAGAGATCAAAATTCAGCCTTTTTTTAAGGTAGGAACTTGGTTTATACCTCTCCCTTGTTTCTTATGTTTGAGCAGAGAGTGATTTGCTCTTTGTTGGTATTGAGGCTTATTTCTCTTTGTTCTCAGGGAGATCTTAGTGATAGTTTCTGTTGCACCTTATTGCTCTATTCAGGAATATGTATTTCAAGTCCTGCTTGAAATGACATCCCCCAAGTCTGTTTTCTGGGATCTTTACGCTTCCAGAGCCAGTTTATTTCTGATCGTGCTGCTTCTAGGTACAAATATACTTAACTTTAGGGACATGAAAAAATATTCCTTTTAAAATCAAACTGCAGCATCAAAGATGTTATCTAGTGATGACAGTGATTGTCAGTCAGTCTATTTGATCACCTGCAGTTGCAGGATACACGACTCTTAAGAGAAATGGAGATTAAATTGCTTTGTGTCAGGGGTATGTGTCTGTTCCAGGCAAAGATGTTGTCATCCCTCCTCGTTATTACTCATCTGCCCAAAAGTTTTTAGCCTTATAACCCTTGTCTGGCTTTGCACTGGAGCAAGAAAAGAACTTGGATGTCATCAGAAATTGCTGGGATCCACAGATCCACCTGGCCACGGCTAAGCTGTAGTTTTGTCCCTCCTAAATACAATTGTAGCTATAAAATACACTGCATGGGATCTCTGCACTACCTCCTGTGCTGTTTGTTTTGGGTCTTTTTTTCAGTTCTCTTTTTTTTAATTAGTAGAAATAAGACAGGTTGCAAATTATCCATAAGGGAGGCTGCAATTCTCTCTCAGACTTCCATATTTCATACATGGTCTTTGTGTCAATCTGGCCTGTTGCCTTCCTTTTCTTACAGGGAATTGATTGGGATGCCTTGTTTGCCAGGAGGCTGAAGCCCCCCTTTGTGCCCACACTAAGAGATCCAACCGACATCAGCAACTTTGATGAAGAGTTCACTTCCCAAAAGCCAATCCTTACTCCTCCTGAGGAGGTTTCTCTCCTAACCCGTAAGGAGCAGACTGTCTTCAAGGACTTCGACTTTGTTTCCAGACATCTTTTAGATATGTGATTCCTGGGCTACAAAAACATGAAGAGATTGTTACCACCTTGAGAGAGAAGAATTTGCATGGCCAGTGGAAAAGCCAAGAGGATTTGTAGTACAGGTAGTGCTGATGGCTGCAGGATGAGGTGCCCTGCAAGCTGAATTAACCTGCTGTGGGTTCTCCAGCCTCATTTGTTGGAAGGATCCTAGATGTCAATTACCTTTAAGAAATAATTAACGTGTGATGGGGTATATGCTCTTCTGTCATTGAATGTAGATGAAATATGGAATTTAAGGTGTACCTGATGAAATCAAATCATCTCTACAACCCAGGTTACTCTTCGCAAAAAGCCTAAGTAAGTAGTGTCACTTTTTAAAGTTGTAGCATAGCAGGGGAATGGCCACTTCTCACTGATCTTCTAGAGACACAGCATTCCTTTCTGGTAATGTTTGTATGCCATTTCCCACTCACAAAAATGTGTATGCCAGACAAGGAATGGATTTTAACACTACCTAGACAATGATGTTTGGTAATGATCCAAGTGATTTATCAGAAGGAAGATCAATCTTTCTACTTAAGGATGCCAACTCTTAGCTATTGTTTATAATGATATCAAACTCCACAGCTTTGCACATGTTTTTTTTTCTTTTTTGAAAATAAAGATACCTTTCCATATAACAAATATTCAGCTTTTCATCTCCTTTGTGTCAGCTGAATGTTTCAGATCAGGGCTTACCAAAATGCTCAACAGACAGGACTTTAGTTTTCTCCATAAATACCATTGGTAATATTTTCTTTCTTTCTTCCTTCTCATTCAGGTTGTCTGTGTATGTATTGCATGGTGTCATCAGCTGTCAGATACCAGTGACTGCAGTCAGGTTATCTCTCCACAGATTTTATCAGTATGGACATCCTGTATATATATATAATTTTTGAGGACAGCTAAGTAATGACAGTCAGTACTGGAAAATCAGTGAGTTAAAGGGGATTTCATTGCCTCATAATCTATCTTGTAATTATACTTGATAAGATTCATTTTCATGTTTTAAATTCATAATGTTAGCTCATTGGGCAAAAAGGGAAGGGTTTTTAGAGATAAGGCATCTGATGCAAACAAGGACACAATCATTGCTCTTTCAGTTTGTCTTCACCAGACGGAGACAGGAGTGGGAGTAAGGCAACTGTGCTGTAGCTGGAGACAAGGATCTAGGGAATTGTTAAGCCAAGGCAGGTCCCAGTGCTTCAGGATTCAGTGAGGTAAGAGCTCTGTTTGTGCAAACCAGGGATATTTCACACTCAACCTGGATTTCCCATTTTCAGAGCCAAGTATAGCTGCTTCTGAAAATTCCCATGTACAAAGATCCTTTCAACCTCCCGCCCACCCTGGAAGTGTACAGGCCTGTTTAGAGCAGGATAAACATTTTCCTCACTCTTGTTTGAGTGGCCGTTGCTGTGTGTTTTGTGGCTTTAGTTCAAGGCCACTGTGCAGTGGGAGGTAGCACAGTGGATTGTTAGCACAGGTGAAACCTAGAACTTCGGTTCAAAGAGAGAGTCATAGAGAATTTAAAAATACATATTTAATCTTTTATAATTTATGGTTGAGTAAAAAAATGGTAAATTAACACCCAGGTGTATTTTAAAGAAATACCAGACAGAGCAAAACTGCTTTGAGCTGTTGTACCTCCTGATAAACTTTCACTTGACTGATACCTGAAGAACCAGGAATTGCAATGTGACAGATGATTCACACTTTAGCAGGTACCACAGCAGCAAAAGCAAACTGCAGAATCCTTCTGAATGGTGTAGCAGCTTTACAAAAACAATCCTTAGCATTCTGATATCTCTCTGATAAAGCTTCTACCCTGAACAAGCCGGACTGTGCACAGATTACAAACTCTGGAGCTGGTCAAAAAAGGGATCTTTTGCTGCATTTGAACTGCTTTTGGACTGTCATGGTGTGTTAGTAACTACACTATCTTTTCTTGAGTGTTCATCAACTTTAAACCCTGAGTGCTTTTGATGTGGTGTTAATTCCTGAGCCAAGACCATTAAGGCACAAGATAATTTTAACTAACATTTAATTGTGGTGGTATTTTTTGTTCTGGTTTTGTTTTAACAGAAAAGGGTCAGGACTAAAATTCACACCACAGCCTTTTTTGTTTTAAAGCTAAAAATCGGTCATCCCAAACTTTCTTTTAGTTCCCCATGGAAATCTGAAGTATGATCTTTTATTTCAATGGAAAACAGGTCCTCTTGCTGCTGTCCTGAAAGCTGTCAGCATCTCTCATCTCAGGACCTGGCAGCTTTTCTCTTGCATTGAAATTGTATTATTTTATTAAAATGTCACTAGTACAACTATGAGTTGAGGTAGTAGTAGTTTTACCAACAGTGTTACTTGTGTTAGGCATGAGGTACCCACCTCTGCTCCTGCTTCTTTCTCAAGCTACAGCAAAGGCCCTGAGCACAATGTTATCTACAGAAATAACTCAGTAGCTAAGGATTACTTTTCTGTCCAAAGAAAAGTGATGCTATCATTCTTCACTGACTTGATTCAAAGCAGTGAATTGTTAGCAGCATCATCAACTTAAAAAGCTGTGAGGAAGCTGCTCAGGGCATCACAAAATACAGGTTGTCTCATAAGATTAATTGGATGTCTTACAGCTCTTTCTTATGCACATTAACAGTATTAAGCCTTAAGTCTTTGTGGAAGTTGTTGAGGCATGTGGACAAAATAAAATCTGCTTTTGACTCTCTAAATATTTACTCAAATATTTCTTTTACATGCCTGATGCTACTGCCAAAAGGCACTGCGGTTCTCACAGTCAGAACTGAAAGAAGGCCACAGGAATTACACTGATCCTGGCTGGTATTATCTGTAATTGCTGCTGTTCCCTAGCAGCAAAAGGCGAGGGAAACCTTGGAGAAGAGAACATGAATAGTCACACTAACCTTGCATTTCTTCTGGAGAGATGTGGATGCACTCAACAAAAGGAAATAAATTTAGAGAGATAGTTTGCTCAGTCTGGAAATCAGCTCTGCTGGCTTTGCCCTCCCCAGAACTGTATTCTTGCCTTTACCAGTGTTATTTATGTACAAAAAAATAACCCTGACTGTCCCTGAAAGATTTGCAGATGAACAGGTTGTGGAGCAGGTTGCATAGTCCATGATGTATTAAAGTTCAGTGCAAGGAAACAGCAGTCATTGCATTAGCAAAGTTTTACCCAGCAGCCTGCCAGTTGTGGTGGCGCACTGGGACTAGACAGGCTCACTGTTCTGGTGAAAATAGATGTTCTCCCATGCAGTGAAGTGGCGTGAACAGAAGAATCTCCAGAGATTGAGGATTATCCCTTGGTCAAAGGGGTTCTCCAGCTCGGAGTGCCGCAGGTAGGAGATGCGGTGGTGCGACATGAACTCCCAGGTCGTGGTGTTGCATGAAATCAGGTACAGGTGGGAAACAAGCAGCAGCAGGACCACAATGGTGAATATGAATATCAGGAAGAAGGACACAAGGAGGAAAATGTTTTGCTGCAGCCACTCCCGGGATTGTTCAAAGTAGAGGCCTGACCTTCAATTCAAACAGAAATAAATCTGTAGTTAGAGAAGCAGAACTGGTTTCATAAACTAAGCAAACCTGGTGACACATTTAAGTTTGATTCATAACTAATGAGTTGCTGATAATCCTCAACTACAGAGAGTTAATATACTATGGAGTCTGGAGAGACTGCACCATAGGGACTGGAATCTAAGTTTAGAAGATGCTGTTTCCCCTGACAGCTGTGAGACACAATCATCCTGGGTTAACTCCTCTCCTGAACAGCTGGAACCCTGTTGGAGTTTCCAGCACTTGAATGTGTAAACAAAGATCGTGTTACAGGGACTGTAAAAAACTGAAGCAAAATGAACAATGAAACCTAAATTATCAGAGACTGCTCAAGATTAAGGGGTTCCAGGATGCAAAAGAGCTCCAGGATGTGAAGATCCAAAGCCATTGCTATGTTCTATGCCAGCCCAAGAAGCACCACAACTTTCTGCAATCTCAGAAGTCCAAATGCCATCTCCCAGCCTTACCAAGCAACATGGCCTCCCCACAGCAGAACCACAAGCTGCACGCTCAAGTAGACTATGAAGAGGGGGTGATTCCTTTCTCCTACACAGTTCTCAAGCCAGGGGCAGTGATGGTCGTAGCGCCGCACACAGTGCTGGCAGAGCTGGCAGTGCTTAGCTCGCATGGGTTGCTGCAAAACACAATCAGGAAAAGAAAAAACTCACTGGCTACAGTTCATGGCTGTCCTACTCCTGTTTGGTAGACGACAGCATCATGCAAATCTGTCTTTCTCCACAATATTGTCCCTAAAATGCTTGTGAGACAACAGCACATCAAAAGTGCTACGACAAATCAAAGGGATTGTGATTCTCCTGGTCAAGACCCAAATGGGTGGCATTCAAATTAAATGATTCTCCCACACTCCTCCTATCTACACGTTTCTTTATTATCTACCTATTATAGGAAGTCCAGCATGCCAAGGAGGAAGACAAAGCCAATCAGTGTAGTCAGGAAAAGATAAGCCAGAGTATTGAGGTGAAAAACTAGAACCACTACTATCAAATAGAGTGGGCAGGGATGTGATGCTTTTTGGGGATGCACAGAGAAGTGCCTCCATGTGAGTACAAGACACTTGGACAAAAACCAGCTCAATTACCAGGCACAGAGAAGGTGAAAGACCCGGCTGAGAAAAGCAGTGCTTCCTAGGATTTGTCCCCTGCAGCGTATAAATGCTTTGCCAGCTTTTCCTCTTGCAATAAGCTCATTCCTCCTGGTTGATACTCTTCAGGAATTTATAGGAGCTGGGGTAATGCTTAATTTCATTAAACTGATAAGGATCACTCTGAAAACAAGCCTTTCTAGGCTTAGGCAAACTGTTTTAAGAGCTAATTTCATTGCTGTAATTTCTCCTTCATGCTGTCTTTTATCATTCAGGCCAATGTTTTGTTGTTTTAAGACCTGTGAACAAGTTCACAACAATGAGCAGTTCCCACATGTCACACTCAGCTGCCTTTCTGACTATCAATGTATTTTCAAAATAACTTCTTTGACAGTACTGCAAGGTCTGGCTGGCATGGCAGTAAGAACGTAGAATACAATTTTCTCACGGCAAAAAAAGATTCTTGTTCCTTTAAGCCAGCAGGGACTTGTTTCAGCTTTGGAAAACTGGCCTGTGTCTATCACTACTACTTGTGTAGCTACACAGTCTGCCCAGCCTCCTCTGAGCAGCAATTACAGATCACCAACAGCAGCTGAAGAACAATATAAGCTTTCAAATCACTCATCCCTTCCTCTTCAAGCATGTTCTGGATGCCCACCTTCACCAGGCAGTAACCACAGCGCCGCAGCTTAATGTCCCCTGGAATCTGAGGGATCACCACACCTTGTCCTTTATCTTCACCTTCCTACAAAAAAAAAGAAAGGGAGGGTCTGAGGAAGGTTCTTGGGCTGCTGGCATGACTGAGGTGTCTTGCTGCATCCTTTTACTTAACAATTACACAGTGCTTGTTATCGCTATCATTAGGAACAAAATAATTCCTTAGAATTCCTACAGAAGCTGCAGACAGTTATGGTACAGTAAGAGAGAACAGGTTACTGTAACCCTCCAAAGAATGCTTGCACAGAGGCAGAAATAACTGTGGACAAGATACATTCTGGGCAAACCAAGGTGAGACTTCACTTCTAAACACAGTAACAATGTCTTTTCAGTATGAGCAGTGCTAATTAGTGATACACAGCCAACACTGGCATTTATGATGGATGACTAAGATTGATAATACTTTTATCCTGCACAGTCTATAAGGCAGTGAACCTTGAGCAGACTAGCAGTTACTGAAACTTTGCATCTCCATTTATTTCACTGTAACTTGTTGTCCTCTGACAGGGCAACAAATCCATAAAGAGTTCGATAAATAGAGCTGCAGAGAGCACTGTCTGCCAAGCCTGCCCTTCAATTCAGGGCTTTTTTTGCACTTGTACCACTTAAGCAGTGGTTATTGTAAAATAGGTCATATATACGTTCCATAGGGTGCTGCAGCCTCTGCTCTAGGAGGGGAGTTGAGCTCAAATGGCACAGTTACGTACAAGGGCAGTGGTGTGAAAGGCTCATTTAAAGCCTGTAAGCCATATTGCTGTTACAAAATACCAGTGTGAGACAGTCCGTCTTCATCTCCAACGGTCTGTGCATGTGTCCTTCATGCCAGCCCAACAGAAAATGTTTCAGACTGTTCTTATCTACCAGAGTGGGAAAAGTAGAAAAGCCTATAGACTTTACGGCTACTCCACTTTGTTCTATTCATGAAGGGATTTACCTTAACTTCCTCTTCAGGCTTAACAAAACCCGGATCCATGAGAGACACCTTGAAGTACAGCAGGATCGAGCATAAAACCAGCAAAACGAAGATCAGCGGCTGAAGCAGCTCCCCACGCTCCTCTTGCTTTTGCAGATCTGAAAGGCACCCATAAAAGACAGAGAGCAGCAGATCCTTGTGAAGCGTCCAGGATTTTTCTCTCTGGCCTCAGTAAAAGGGTCCCGAATCTATGAAAAGGACATGGGGAGAGACCAGGCGGAGAGAGGGCGCGGGGCGAGAGAAGAGAGGCTGAGAAGGGGCTCTCCGGATCCCCCCGCCGTCGCGGCAGTCCCGGGCCCCGGCCGGGCGCAGATAACCCGTGTTCGTGAGGGGCCGCACGGCCCGGCCGCGCTCCCCGTCCTCCGCCGGCCCTCGGGGGCGGAGCGGCCCCGGTCCAGCCCCGGCCACCCCCTCCCCGCGGCCCGTCCGGGCCCCGCCTCACCCGTGCGGTGCAGGAGGAGCCCGAGCAGCAGGGCCGCGCTGAGGGCTGTGTGTGCCGCCCGCACCCAGCGCCCGCCGGGGCCCATGGCCCCCTGGCTCCACCGACCTCGGGGCTCCGCCGGTCCGGAAGGCCTCCGGGCAGCGCTGGCAGGGCCGGACGGGACACAGGCAGCGCCCCGAGGCGGGGCCAGGGCGGCCCAGCCCTGCGGGGGAAGCTCCGCTGGGCTGTTGGTCTGGTTCCGCTCCCAGCGCGGGCTCGCGTTCTGCTGGCTCGGGCTCGGCACACACCGTGAGCCGAGGTCACCTGGCTCCTTTTGTCCTCCACACCGCCCTGGCGTCGTTGTGCCCTGCGAGCCGGCCCTGCGGGGCCTTTCCTCGAGGAATGTGTTTTCCCTGAACCCTTCTCGCGTGTCGTCCCGCCCTCACCCCGGGCTCTGGAGCGCCGGGCTGGGCAAACTGTTCAGCACCTCCGTTACACCGGGGCAGGCGCTGCTGGGTGTACAGAGCTATGGAAGGGTGTGGCAGTGATGGGTCGGGCAGCAGGTGCCGTTCAAAGGCCCCTCGAGGTGGTCCCGAGGTGCTGCTCTGCATTAATTCTGCTCTCACTAACGTGGTTATTCCATGCATTGGTTTCCAGCCCTCAGGAAGGAGCGCTGAGAAGCTGCGCCTGGCTGGAAGCAGCTACATGGCCCCATAAACCAAACAGAGCCTGGAGAACGTCTGGCATAACTCCAAGAGGATTTGATCTGGTTCAGATGGCTGCAGTCAAGAGGCTCCTGGCTAGGTGAGGTCACTGAGCTCCCCTGAGAGCTGCCGAGGGAAGCAGGTGTGTATAGACTCTTCTCAGCTGGAAGAGACACCTAATACCAGTTGAATTGCACCTGAGATGCATTTTTGTCTCCAACAATAAAAAAAACTGACTGTAGCACATATATATTTACACTTTGAGTGTCTAAGGGAGATGAATGTTATTACAGATCTGTAGAAGTTCAAAAATCAGTGCTTTCTCTTTAAACTCTTTTCAGTTTAACATAGATATACCTTGCTGGTTTTGTTACCTTCTTTCCCAATAAAAATTTGGAAAGAAATATAATATTCTTTATAAATTTACCCAGCACTTGGTAGTGGATTCCTTGGTACTGTTTGCCCACAAACTGATTATTTTAGTCTCTTCACATGAGACAGTGGCTACCTGCTGATGCCAGGAAAACACCTGGTTGTGTGGGTCACTCAAATAGTTTACCTGAGACAGCTGGGTTGAAATGTTAATAAAAATTGTCGACTAAATTTCCAGCAATCATTCAAACTTTTTTTTTTTAGTTCTAGGTAAATGCAAAACCTACGGCTCTCTTCTCTCAGACACCTCAGGCTATACTGGTACTCAGAAAAAGGTGGGTAGTGTCTTTCCTTCTTCACAGAGAGGTGTAAATTTTAAAGCTTAATGAAAGCAATTTGAGTAGTAATAATGCTGTCCACTTGAAAGTAGAAGCATTTTGATGTTCTAGAATATTCTGTTCTAAGGAATATATTCTCACTCTCTTTGTGATTAAAATAATTTGGTGCGTGTTACACAGCAGGTTTTCAGAGGCAGTTTAGTTTCATACAAATGCTCTTCCCATCCTGTTCACCTTGCTCCTTTACAGACTCCACAGTGACCACTGAATTAACTGGCACTGAGCCCTTCCAGGACCAGGGTCTTAAGAAGTAAGTCAGGCTGGCCTTAAAGCAGATTGGCTTTTCTTAAATGCTCAGATCCTGCCCCTTACAAAGCCCAGGCTGTGGAGTGTGAGCTGAGATACATTACAGACTTCAGAGCAATCTGGACACTCAAATATTGTCCTGATTTTTTTCTCCTCTCACACAATTTCCTAACAATGCTCTTGTCCTCCACTGCTTTCTTCTGTTGACAAGCAGTATTGTGACTTTTGGAGTGATGAAAGGCAAAGGCACTGAACAGCATCATCAACACGTGGCAGTTCCTTTCATTTTTAATTGAATATATGACAGCCAATGGACCAGTAATGTACCTAAATAAACCACATTTATAGAACAAAGGAAGAAGACAGTCTCGAGCGCTAGGTTTAATACACAGCGGGTATCCAACGGATACAACAGAAAAGTTAATTCATTCAGAATTGTAAGGAAGCAACAGTTGTGCATTTTGATTTTTTGCTCAGTTTCACCAGGTACAAACATTTGAACCAGGCCTCAGCATCAGGCAGGTCCATGGACAAAGTAAAAGGAGACGCTTGCTCATTATAACTGAGGGTATTTTCATTGCAAAACAAGGAAACACGTATTTAGTTAGCTTAAAAACTTTTTTTAAAACAAGGGTTACAGACAGAATCAGTGACAATTATATGAAATCAAAAGAGTCTGCTAAAACAGAAGTGTTTCAGTTCAGCAGAGTATCTCCCTCATTCCTTAAGTGCTCTCTTCTCCTTCACTCTCTATGTTGCTTTTCATCCATTCCTGATGAATATTGCCCTCTGTGCTTCATCCACATACATGGTTGTCGTGGAGACCAGCTGTTTCCCTACTTTTAATTCTCTTTTTCCAGCACAAGCTGTCCTCCAACACCTGAGCTGAGGCAGACTCCTCCCTAAACAGTCTCAAGGAAATGTCTTTTCTATGGATAGTGCCTGACTGCAGTGCCCTCTAGCTCTTGCCCTACTTGTAATTAATTGCCTTCTTCAGGTAATGAGAGGGAATTCACTCACAGCTCCAAGACTTTTCTTCCCACTCATCTTTTGCAGAGACCAGAGTAACAGCAGCAGAAGCCCAGCCAAGGTGACAAGCTGGGTAGGATTCAGTAGAAAGGTGCAGGGAAACAGCAGCCATGGTGCAGATGAATTATCTGCAGTGTTCTGATTGCCACAAATACCAGTGCTGAACTTTCTTAGCTTGAGAAAGTCTGGTGCTTTGGGGTGTTAAACATCATCCAAGAAGATGCCAATCCTTATGAGCAATTCCTCCCACAGATTTTGTAAAATGGAAGCACTGGTGGGAAGTTGCTCACCAATTTGCTCTTATCTGCTCCAGAGAATATGGACACCTGGTACTGCTGGGCCACTGACAAGGGCCACTGGAGGACAGGGCAGCCTCCAGCCAGAAGGAAACCACACACAGTTCAGGTAGAGGGTTCCTTTGTCAGCACAGTCTCTGCAGGGAGCTAGTGAGGCATGTTCGTGCTCTGTTTGCCAAGCTTTGGAATATTAAAGGAAATGTAGTAGTGAAAACATGAAGAGTCTGAGCGAGCCAACAGCTACTGAGCACAAGGAGCCCCTCTGCAATATCTTTACATGCTATGAACTTCTCTACAGCTGAATTTTCACGTGAAAAATAGTACCCCATTGTGGTTTTCTGAGCAGGGTTGGTCACTGCCTGTGCAATTTCTTGTGGAGCTGAAGTTTCCTGGCTTGTTCCTTTGATCCAGCAAGGCTGGAAGGCCTGAGAGGCATTGCTGGAGCAGTCAAGCATTTCAGGGTATCCAGCATCCCCTTTTACATTAAACCTTCATAAAAAATCTGCCACTCTGCCCTTCCTTCCTTGGCAGAACATTGATGTGATGTCTGCAGACACTCTCCTGTTCTGTCCTCAGCTCTGGATCTATGGCACCGTTAAATCCTTGCAACCAAAAAACCATTTTCAGGTCATGCATTATGCCTGTTGTTTCAGTTAGGGAAACTGAGGCCCAAACTAGTTTCAGACTTCAGATTACAGGAATTGGTGACTTGTGCTCTAGTGCTCAGAGGATACTTTTTCCTCTTTGATCCTTACTGAAAGGAAAATGTTATTTTTCAGCTCACAGAATCTTAAAGACACTGAGGCTTGTAGGGAAAGCTTATGTTACTCTAAAAGGAGTGTTATTCCTTTTAATGTGCTGCCTTAGGCATTTACCTTGCTGGTGGCCTGACTCAAAATCTTATATGAGGCTTTCTTCAACAGCCCAGTTAAGAGTTCCCTCTTTCACCTGGGAATGGTGACAGATTTCAGCAAGCTGAGCTTTTCTGACAGCCTGGCCTGGTTCCATTCATCTCCTTATTGCTGGGAAATTGGAATCTTTTTATCCTGATTCAGGCTGAGATACAGCTTGCTGAGGGTCTGTGAGCAGTGAGGACAGAGATAACCTCTACAGTGTGAAACAGCTTTGATGCAGTGTGGATCTTGTTAGTTTGGGATGCAACACCTAAGACTCCAGTAACTGTTCAACTTGTGGAAGCACTGGTTTGGAAAACCCAAACCTTTGGGGTCTCAAGGCAGATAAAACGAAGCCATTGGTTGTTATTAGCCTTGATGTAGTTGTGCCAAAATCTCACAGTAGAGCTCAACTGCTTGGTTTGGATTGCAGTGAGAGGCTGGGATCTGCTCCAGCTGAGATGGGAGTTCTCAGCTCCATTGTTTCCCCAGCATGGCAGCTGCTTTCTGGGGACAAGGCTTTCTGATACCTCACATCTGTCATGTGTCCCCTTCTGCTCTACTCTCACCTTGCCAACACAGTCAGAGTCTTGAGTGCTTTTCGTCAGCTGGTTCAAAATTTTAGTGACAGGAGCTTTCACTACATGGGCATTGGAAATGAAGCAGACGTGGTGGGTGGCACTGCCATGTGAAACAACTTCCCAAGGACAGCAGCACTAAATGGGGAATTAAAGAACAAAGCCTGACTCTCCTAACAACCAAGGCTGTATTTGCAGCCCCTCTTAATTTTGAACCGAGAAGGAAGATTAGCAAATGTTACACAGAAAACAGATCTTGAAATAAGCTTCCCCATCTCAAAGCTCTTAGGGACACAAATTCTTGGGAAACAGGAATAAGAGAAAAATAAATTTCAAATGACTGCAGAAAAGTGTAATTTGTCAAGTTTTGCAATATTATGAAAACAATTTAAAAGTGACACAAAAATATATATAAGTTTGAAAAATACTTAAAAGAAAAAAGTACAGATCTCACAATACCAAAACAAATTGACATATGGTTAAAAAGAAAAAAAAAAAAAAAGACATTGAATAACACCGTATTGGCAGTAAAAGTAAACCTCTCCAGGCAGTTGTGTTCTGTCAGTTAAAGTGTCAGTTTGTGGATCAAGGATCCATCTGTAACATGCTCACAAGGACAAGAAGAACTCTGAGCATTAGCAGAACCTCATAGCAGCGACTCAAATCCGAGAGCAAAGTGTACGAGGGAAGAGAGCAGCGAGTTACTGTGCTCTGAGGCCTGAAATGTCCCAGCCTGCATGGCCATGGGCTCATCTTCCTTCTGTCAGGCACAGTATCTTTCCTGAATCCCTTCTAAGGGAAGATTTGTCAAAGAACTGTGATGAGCAGTGGGCTATGACATAGACAACTGTGCTGTTGAGTGCCTGGCTGTGAGGCAAACCTTGGCCTTTAGCTTCTTGAGTCATTATAGGTCTGGAGTGTCACAGGTGAAGACCAGGTCAGTGGGACTCTCCTCTCACCTGTGTCACACAGACTGGTGTATTGCTGCTGATGGGACTGGGATTGCACTGGTAAGTGCTTCTGGGAGTCAGGAACAGGGCCTTCTGCTTCTGAGAATAGGGGGAAGATGTTGGGGTGAAACAAAAGGTGCTGTTTCCTGGGACTGCCCTTCAGAGGGTGCCTGGAGACCCACCTCCAATTCCAGCAGTTGTGCTGCAGTGAGCTTCCTGTGAAGGGAGATTGTGATGCTACTGAGCACAGCTTGTGATGACACAGACTGAGGAAGGGCAGAAGAGCTCCAGTCTCTTCCTGGGACTTGCACGAGGGGGTACAGCTGCTCAAGACTAGGGCCTAGCAGAGCATAGTATGCAGAGGGAAATACTCTGGCTTTGTAACCCTTCCCAATAAAACAGAACAGAACTAAAAAAGGTGGTGAATGACTGGAATGAGATGTGTAGCCCTTTGTGAATAAACCTTGTGCCTTGTTGCACAGGCTCCCTTTGAGAGAGAAGCACTGTGTAGCCAAGAATGTATAACTGGTTCTACTGGTCATCCCTGACCTTCTGAGGCTGGGTAGGCTAGCAGATCCTACTGTACTGCCAGTGGGGACAAAACAGACCTCTTGACTTTATTGGGAATGTCTTACTTCCAAATGACCCACATGGAATTAGAAATGCTTCCATTAATGTGAGTCTTCTATTAAAAAGCCCTTAAGGGAGTGAATTAGCTTGAAAGGTCTTCTCTGGTTTCTCCATTTAAAAGTCTCACTAAAACATCAGTTCTTTTGGTCTATCTCTCTGATATTGTGTCCCCCAACTTCTCTAACCAAATAAATAACTCATCCCTGCCTGTCACCCCACTGAGCAGCCAATGCTGATTCAGGACTGGTGTTCTTGCAGACATCACAGGACCTCATGCAGTACAGCAAAAGGGAATTTTCTAAAAAGTGAGAAATAAACATGTCACACTAGTGATCACACAACTAGGTCTTCAAGCTCATGGTCATTTGAGGCTCTCTCTGTGGTCTAAAATAAAAGGTTAAAAGATACATAATGTAATTGTCTTTGTTTTTGTTTTCTTTTTATACAGAAATCATACACACAGAACTTCAACCTGAAACTTCATAACAAAAAAGTCCACTAAGTTAAGGAAAGCATTTTGTTGTGCAAAAAGTCCCTCCCCCCTCCCCTATTCACCTTCATCTACTGAGGGTCTCACACACACACATAAAGTTTCCTTCCAACGGGTGAGTTGGTAAGAAAGAGTCCTCCCTATGTACAGTGAGTTAGAGAGAAGCTGGATACAGTGCTGGCAAGAGGCATTGGGTGATTGCCTCTATCTGGAAGTGTCCATGTTCTCCTCCTTAAAGTTACTGCAGTGCTCTATAACTTTCCTATGGATAAAACAAGGACAAGGAGAGAGGGTTTTTAGTTTAAAGCTTATTGTACCTCAGCTGTGGGACAGTAAGGTTAAGAACTGTCCCAGAGTTGATTTCTGTGTAACTGTCCTGTTTGTATCTGAGCCACAAACTGTCAAAACCAGTGAACTCCACAAAGGCAGCTCCCAGCTTGGAATGTCAAGTTATGGTAGTGCATATCCAGATCCAGTTGTGACCATTCATTCATGACCCCCATACCCAAAACCTCAGATGCCTTTCAATCCCACCAGGAAATACATGAATACAAATGTTTGTCCTTCACTGTGCTGCCACTTGTCCCATGCCATACACTGTGTGTAACTGTGACTGTCTTCTGCAGGCTCCAGTTCCCTCTGGAATTTAGCAACCCTTCAGCTGTAGGATTATCTGCTGCCCACTCACCAGGTATGTATTCCCAGATCTCTACCTCTCTCTTCTATTCATCCTGCAGGTATGAAATTACAGCTCTCACTTTGCCAATGATCAGAAACTGCAACTGGCTTTTAAAACTCTGAAAGGATGACTCCAAAGAAAGGTGTCATTGCAAGGGTGATGGACTCTACCTTCTGAAAAATTCTCTCATTTTAACTGTGCAGTTGGCAGTTCCGTGACAGGCCAGTATGATTCTGAAGACAGGCAGCCCACCCAAGTATAGGGAAAAGTGATTACTGGAGACTACTGGCCTAAGAACTGCAATTAGCCATGTGGCTTCCTTGCTCAACAAGCCAATCTACAACCCAGTTGCCTGGCAATGATCTGTGTGTACTGCCCACCTATAAACATCCCTAGTCTTCTGTTTTCATCCTTTTCCCTCTGCTTCTCCTGTATTCAATTCCTACCTCTCATGCACATCACTACAGGCATTGCTTTGGTAGCCTCACTTTATGTGGAAGAATTAAAAACTAAACTAAGGCTAAACTGAGAGTTTGTGATGGTGCACTGGTGTCCTACCGGGCCATTTCCTTGGTCTCTTGTCGTGCTGAGGCCATTTTAATCATGTCCTTCAGGAGAGGAATCCCACCTTCTTTGATAAGCAGTGGGCAGTACTTGTCAGCTGCAGAGAAAAGGATAAATCAGGTCCTTGTGAACCCTCATAACAGTGGTACAAAGGGTGGCAGGAGGAGAAGGATCAAAACAGTGAAGGAATTTCCTACACATCAAGTCTAATTAGCTTTATTTGGCTGTGCTGCCTGGACATTCCTGCATCATTCAAAGAAGGTTTTCTCTACCTGTGTAGTTTATCTTACAAGATCTTTTCTGCTGACAGCCTTGGGTCCACCCCCTCAGCTTCTACAGTGCAGGGAATACGATTTCAGAAAGAGAACTTACGGTAGACAGAGACCAGGTTATAGAGTGCCCAGGTGGCCCAGTGCTGGCTGACTGGGGAGATCCCTTGTGGAAGAAGTCGAAGGATTGGTTCAAATGACCTGCACAGAAATATTACAGAAGTTGTTAAAAATCCAAGAGCTACTTCTTTCAGCACCTTTGCCACTCACAGCAATACAATAGAGCAAGGGATCTGCTCATAGATACCACAGCAGTAAATCCATTGGCATGTCCAAGATTCTGGCACCAAGGCTAAGTCAGTGTCCCAGGGCAGTGCTGGCAGGATTACAGGCCCCACCACTTCAGCACAAACACACTGCCCGGAAAAAGAGCTGCAATGAAGGCAACTGAGCCCAGGAACTGATTTCCATCCTCCATTAGGCATTTCCTCACAAGAGTTAAAATCCAGCAGCAGTGATCAGTTTGAGAGGGACAAAGCCAAAGTATACACAGGCAAAGTTGGCTCACATATGCAAGAGTGGCTGTGTTTCTTCTGACAACAATACTATACAGTCTATACTGTAAACAGGCACTGGAATGCCAGTTCTGGATCCCTGCCAAGCACTAAGGGAATTCTGAGTACCTGATGCCCTATTACAGGAATGGGATTAGAGGATTCCAGTAGTTGTATTAAACTTTGAAGGGATTTCTGGTAACTGTGTCTAAAAATGCCCCAGAGAAGAGTGAAAGCATGTAGCTTTGGGAAGCAAACAGACTTAAAAGGACAGACTGCAAAGGACAGCAGTATCAGAGGAAAATGCTTCGGCAGTCCCAGAAGACCATGGCTTTCCTGAACTACACAATTTCAGCAGAAACTTGCAGGAGAAATTCTGCTGGGATGCCAAACTTCTCCTATAGGAATTGTCAGGTAAGGTGTCTAATTTCAGCATCTTATGTAACATGTTTCAAAGGAAGATGTAAAACCCTCACTAAAGAATATGTCCCTAAGGATGTTTCTCTTTCACTCTGAACAGAGCCTCCATGCTAGGCTCTCTGTCTTCCTTTCTCTCTGTTGGTGTTTCCTTCCTGTGACAATCCTGGCTCCTGTGTGAGTGGGCCAATCTTTTCCATTCCTCACCTGTAATTGATATTTCTCCTGGAGTTGATATCCCAGCTCTGGATGGCTGCCCACATCCTCTTCACAACTTCTTCTCTGTGAGGCTCACAGATCCCCCAGGCCTCTGGACCATCAAACATGATATGGGAGAGCACTCCACAGGCATTATATGACACCTCAATCCCATCAGCTTTGCTCTCCAGCAGGTTGCTACCAAGAGAGAAAAGATCACTTAGAGCTGCTGATGCAGTAAAGATTCACAAGTCTCCAGGTGGTTCAGGAGAAGAGATCAGAGCCCAGCTGGTCAGCAGCCAGGCACTCACCTGAACACACTGATGAACTGGGAGGTCATGAGCTGCGGGCGGAGCTCCTTCACTTCTGCCACATTGCCCAGGAGGCCCAGCATGTTGCGGTGCAGCTCCTGTTTCTCTGGGAACTCCTGGCCAGGCAAGGAACAGGATTATACACAGGTAGGACTGTGATGATGCTGAGAACAAGCAACCCTGGGAAAAGGCTGTATGGTGCATCTAGAATACGGTGCTCGGTATTTTTGGGTAGTCAGCAATGGCTCCCTGGTAGGTGCCAAATGGTGCTTAAGGTGTGTGTGCAAAGGGAGGATCAAAATCAAGCCCACTGTTCACTTCTGCCCTGCTTGACGGGGCTGAGCAAAGATGGGCAAAGAGGAAAACGTGTTAATTTTAAGTTTCTCTGTTCTACTGGCTGGGTGGAATGATGTGAGAAAAAAGAACTTACACAAGCTTTTTCTTTCCTGTTTGTGAAATGTAGGAAGTAATGCTTGGAGAGGAGCAGAGCCAGGGATCCTACCCAGGCACCTGCATCTCCACTGTTCCTGTCAGCATCTCTCCAGAGACAATCAGACACTTACTTTCAAGCACTCCAAGAACAGTTTCATGCCACTGTAGTTAAGGAACATCTCACAATTATCTGGGGTCTCATCAGTGATGTTCCAGAGGGCACTCCAGGAGAACTCCATCACTTGATCACACTATAAGGAAAGGGACAGAATCAGAGCTTTGCTAATGCAGGGGCCTGGTGCAAACCAATCACCTGTTTCTTCTCTGGCATCACCCTAGATGACTTCAGAGGTAAGAAGACCTTGTTGTTCACTTTCAACTTGTAAGTGGGTATTTTGTTTAATATTTCTGCCTCCCTGTCGCATTCTCCTGCCCTCACCCTGGAACAGGAAATTCTGCAGCATCAGCTGAGATGTCTTGTGTTTGTTAGAGAAGATGAGCTGGCACTCTGAGCTGATCTCCATGCCTAAGTCAGACTGAAGAGAAAATACTCTATGTATGTGGTTTTTTTGGGAAACACTCACCGTTTTATCAGCCAACTTCTTCTGAATCAACTTTAGCATTGTCTGTGAGCAAAGAAAGGGGAAGAGTGAGAAACATTTCAAAAATCATGGAGCTAAAACTTAACCAGCCCTGCAGAATCACAGCCAAAAATTATGGCCAATTTTGATCTTTTGCAGAGAACCTACTTGATTTATCTTTCTCTAAACCAGTGGGACTGGGTCATGTTCCAAGTTGCAAGTGTTCACAGAACTGAATTATGCCACAGTCCCTGAGCTGTTGAGTTTGCAGTTGAGTCAGTTTTGAGCTGTATGACAAGGTCTGGGATGTGCCATAACTGTGCCAAAGCAACAGCCTTTGCAGTTCTTGGAAAAGATGGGAGATATGGGTTGAGCTGGGAAATAGATGCAAACTTGGGGAGAAGCAGAAGGAGACAGTCACAAGGTGCTACCACATCTAGAAATAACCTGATGTGGTGAGATCAGGTGTTGGGTTACAGTGCCTTCCTGCCCCACACCAGCCTGTCTCTGAGATCATAACTTCCAGTGCTGGTAAGCAAGTAAGGGGGTAGGTTCCAGGAGAGGTCAGCATTGCTGGGACACTGGTTCCCTCCTGTGATGTTGTGAGGTTGGATCATGGCTGGAGGCATTTGATAGACAATTGTAAGGGAATTGTCCTAGTCTGGGTTACAGATAAGTAGATGCCTTGGGACCATACCAACCATGACAAACCCCATCTTGCCCACAGCTTCTTTGTGGTCGTTGTCCACCTGGCAGACCAGGGCATTGCAGAGGTGCACAGCGATGCGCTGGATGGACTCGTCCTGCCGGCTCTGGTTGAGGATGTTCAGCAGCAGCTCGTTCACTCGGCGGTACTGGAACTCCAGCTCCTCGGGAATGCTGAAGTTACACAGTGTCAGGCAGCAGTTTCGCTGTACCTGGGTCAAAAGGAAGCAAACACTGGGCCAAGTGGCTACAAATCCACAGACCCTCCATCTCATGTTTCCTTGCTGCTTGGTACTGAAAGCATCTTCTTGCCTGACTACAATTACTGAGATTTCTGTTACCCTCTGATCTCGTGCTGTGCTTTAGCCATGCTCCATGACTGTCACTCCAGTCTCACAAGGCCACCCAACTATCCAGGGCCCATTGCTTTCCAAGCCAGTTCCTCACTGCCTGTTGGCTCTCTACAAGCTGACTTCCAGTACAGAGGTTTGAGATGTTTCTTTCTGTTAACTCAACATCCCCTTTACCCACAACCACTTCACTCCACAGTCAGTGCTGGGTATTTGTGTGTCACACACACGCTTTGACCATTGTTCACGGATAAAAAGTAGCACCCTGCATGTAATCCCTATTGCTGAGTAGAGACCAGGAGCAGACCTGGGCAGGCAGTAACTTCTCTGCCTTGTTTAAGGCCCTGCAGGCAGAGGAAACCCAAATGCTGACAGCAGGCTAAAGAATTGATACAGGGAAAGAGGACTATGGAAACGAAAGGTGCCTGGGCTGCTCTTACTGTGACCTCCTGGTAGGACTCCATGCCATTCAGCACCACCTGGATGACCTGGCGCCGCAGCTTCACGCTCTGCTCCATGCGGTACTCAGAGTTGGTCAAGTAGAACAGTGCGGCACTGCCTGTCACCTGGATGTTTTTGTCATCTTTGTGGCACTTGAGGGCTGTGATCACCAGCTGCAGAGGAGCAACACAGAGCTTCAGTGACATGGATTTGCTGCTAATTCTTAAAATGGCTGTTAGAAGTCTGCAAGGAAAGTGTGGCCCAGGCATTGCAGGAACGTGCTTAGGAAATGAAGGTACCCAGTTCCACTGTGCTACTGGAACTTTCTCTGGAATGGCCTGATATAGTGTCCCACGGTGGAAAAGAAGACTGGGAGTGCAAAATTCACCTTGTCAGGGTGAGGCCAAGGCTTACCTGGAGGGCTCTCAGCAGCTGGCTGCAGCGCTCGATGCGGGCAATGTCGAAAAGCAGGTTGATGGCCCGGGAAGTGATTTCTGGCCGGTGCTCGGTGTAAGCCTCAATAGCATTCAGGACTTGCTCTTCGTTCTTGTCTCCACTCACCTGGTGTGGAAGAGCAAAAAAGAGTCAGGGGAGAAATTATGCAGGAGGAAAAACAACATGAGAAGGGAACTCTGAAAGGTCAAAGGGTATACCTTCCCTCTGCCCTGAGAGTAGATTCAGCCCAGGATGAGACAGAGGCTGAGTCACTTTTCAGTCCAGAGGGATGAAAAAGGGCACCTTTGGGGCAGGAGGATGCTATTCAAAAGTAGGACTCCTACTGTCTTAAATCCTTTTCTGTAGTCACAGACATCCTTCAGGCAGGATGGTTTCTCCATGCTTTTCTCCAATGTTTTTCAATCCTTATAAAAACTATGTGCGGTACAGGTCTTGCTTTCTGGCAGTTTTCTTGCATTATGAAGTAGTTATTGAAAGGTCAGAGCTCAGTTGTCACACCCAAGACCCACACAACTCCACTCTACTGGCAGTCAGTGTTCTCATGTTCTTTCAACTTCTAACAAGTTCCTGCTGCCAGTATTCCTGCAGCCTCCTTACCTTGTAGGCTGGAATATGGGTCAGGCGGCAGAGGGATGTTTCGAAAAGGCCCAAGAACTGCAGTGGTCGTTTCAGACCCCGGAAGGGAGCAATGCTGCTCTTTGCTGGCTCAATGCTGGGGTGAAAAAACAAGAGATTGCTCATGTTGGTACCGTGTTTCTTCAGGTATCTCCTGCCACAGAGATAACTGCTAGTCCTCCATTCACTCTAACTGTACTGCTTCATACCCAGAGTGGTAAAAGCTACACTTCATTTTATACCAGGCATCTGCTTATGAACATAACTCTAAATATTCATCCCAGGTGATCCTGAGTGAAAGGTGAATGTGTTGAATGGAACCAGCAGTAAGAATTACTGTAGACAGGATGCAGCTTTCCCAGGTAAAATTTGTCCTGGAAACTCACTAGCTGGGGTGAAAATTTCCTTTTAAAGGGCTGTGAATTTCACTCATCCAATGTATTTGTAATGTGATAGACATGCTAAGTCTGCTTCTGTGAGCATGCAAGAACACTGGTTTTGCTGCCATGTTCCTTACTGACCAAGAGCCAGTGCATTTTCACCAGCTCTGTTTACTTCTTTGCTTCTGTTCAGCAAATGCTTAATAGGAGGACAAAGCTCTCGGCTGATGTGGAAAACCAGACCTCTAGGTATGCCTCTGCTGAGGGGCACCAGGATTTCCAAGGGTTGATCTGCCCAGTATCCAGGTCAAATCTGAAAACAGGCCTTTAGATTCCAAGCTCCTAAAACACTCAGCCCTCCTATGAATGGTGATGTATTGACTCAGTGTATAAATGTTCTGTCAGAAGAGTCTGGATTTCCGCAAGGGTAAGAGTATTTTGTGTAGGAAATGTGTAAAGGGCTTTGGAGTCCTTTCAGAAAAAATCCTGCAGGAGATCCCTGGGAGAATGTGTGTGGAAAAGAACTGAAATACTTCAGATATGTATGGCAGGCAGATGGGATGAATTCTTTATTACTCTAACAAGTCCTTACATGTGTTGCATACAGCAATCACAGCTGATTCTCACACCAGTCTCTACTGTCAGGGGAACCTGGCAAGAGTTGTAGCCTGCTTTTTAGTACTGACTAGACCTACAGAATTTGGGAACTCAGAAGAGGGAACTGTTCTTAATTAATCTCTGACTGAGATTCCAATTAATCTCTGACTATCCATCCAAGCAGACCTCAGTAATTGCTGTTCCCTTACCTTGTCTGGCCCATCTTCTCCTCCATGCTGGGGATAGTGCAGTTCTCCAGCATGGTGTGCCCTGAGATGTCGAGCGAAGTGAGGTTCACCAGGTTTTCCACAAACAAGTTTAGAACCCGCCGGGTCAGCTTGAACTTGTAATAACTGGACAGATGGTCTCGGGAGATATCCAGGTGCCTGCAAGTGATAGGGAGCATCTCACAGCCTGGAAAGCATTAGCTGGGGCTACCAGAGCCAAGTGTAATTATTATTTATCATTATTTCCTTCCCAAGATACAGGAATGTGGTTCTGTAGGCTCTGGCAGCAGCAGCTGGCCCTGTGTTTAACCAAAGCACACAGGTATCTGGTAGAGGGCTACTTGGAATGGACCACAGTGAATCATCTAGCCACACATCACAAAGAAAATTGCTCCAGGCTCAGAAACTGCCTTTTCCAAACTCCATCACAGCAGCCATCTGAACATTTCTACCTGGAGATTAAGATGCACCAGAAGATCTGTGCATCCCCAGAAACGTATCTTGCCTCATCCCACAAATTAAGTCGCACAGGTTTTTGTCTCCTCCAATCTTATAATATTTCCACCCCAGGCTATTACACTATGCTGATTTCTTTCAGGTATTTAAATGCTTAAGCTTTAAGGAAACCCTGCTGCTAAGGGAGTGGTGGGACAAACTGACTTGTGTGCAGGTGGGGTTCCTTACAAGACAGAGAGACTTCGCTGGCTCATACCAAAGACTGGAGCCAACATCCCACTCACAAAAGTGTCTTCTACCTGTTGCACACCAGGTGAGGGTGATGGGGTCACATATGTTTTGGTTTTTGTTTTTCCAATGGGAAGTTTCTGCTAAGTGGTGTCTTCTTACAAGCAAAATTCAGGCTGGCTTTAGACATGTCAGATATGTACAGTGATGAGTAGATATGTACAATAAGTGAGCCTGTTCACAGGAAGCTGAACCCAGCAGTGAGCGCCTGTCTGATAGCAGGCAAGAAGACCACTCTTGAAAGACCTTTCCCTATCAGCTAAAGAAGGAAGAACAGATCTGCTGACCTGAGCTTGCGGAGCTGTGCAATCACTTGGATGTGCTCCTCTGAAAGGTCCATGTTGTAAAGCACTAAGGAAACCAGACTGTCCTTCCACTGGGTCAGGAATCCCACATCATTCAGCTGGATGCCAGAAAGGTCAAGAGCTGCGAGGGAGGCCAAGGGCCGCAGCAGTGTCTCCACATTTACCCCCTCGATCAGGCGGCCCAGGTTCAGGATGCGCAGGCGGCTGAAGCCTTCAAAAGTAAAGTCCTTGACCAAGACCTGGCGAGTGGGGTTCACCAGGCAGTCGTCCTCACAGCCCCCAGGGTTCTCCTCCTCGTAGAAGATATTGCTGCAGCCAAAGAGGCTCAGAGAGATCAGTGTGTGGCTGAAGCTCACCAAGGTCTGCAGGCTCTTGGCTGTCAGCTTCTCACAGTTAGTCAGGTAGAGCTCAATAAGATCCTGAAAAAAGGGAAATCAAGGTTAGAGATATTTCACATATGAAGTGCCCACCCTGTTTGCCCCACACTTCCCACTGGGACAGCCTGAAACCATGTATCACTCAGCTTGACCAGTGTCCTATGCCACTCCCAA
Organism: Irena cyanogastra; assembly: GCA_013397155.1. NCBI lineage: Eukaryota > Metazoa > Chordata > Aves > Passeriformes > Irenidae > Irena > Irena cyanogastra. The sequence goes on from VWZV01004388.1 coordinate 406,756, forward strand.
TAGTGGCTTTGGGAGCTGAGAAGGGAGAAGCTGAGGGTAGTCCAAAGAAAGCTTGGATAGTGAAGGATGGAGCCTCGGGAATCTCTGGGTGTCTGGGATTCCAGCTGGTGCTTGTGCAGCAATGCTGCTACGTGATGTGGCAGCTGTCAGTGCAAACCCACCTGCTTCCTGATGGCCTCCAGGTCCTGGTCCTGCACAATGTGTTCCCGCAGGTGGATCCGAGCTAGCCTGGTGCTCCGTGGGTCTGAGAAGAGGGTGAAGAAGCTTTCATGGGGTTCAAAGATGCTGTCTGTCTTCACCAGCTCCACATACCTGTGTGGAACAATGGTGTTAGCACAGCACAGGCTCAGCCACAGCTCTGGCACCTGCACTGGTGACAAGGGAGTGTGACAGAGCTGTGAGCACATGCCAACCCACACTCCCTCCCACGCAGTATCACCCAGATCAGCCTTTGGGGCAAAGCAGCTTGGTCACCTCTTCTGGCACAGAACCAACTATCCCTAGGAAAATTTTGGGCAAAGATTTGTGCAGGACTCAGTGTGTGTGAGCAAACTGGATTCTGGAAAGCACAGACTCCAGGAATTTTCTCCTAGCTGTTTATACTTAGTAATTTGATTTTTTCCCCCATTTTTCAGAAAATTAGCTGGCCAGAATTCTCTGCCAGACTTTGTGGGCACAGGTTCAGCCAAGAGAGACTGTGACAGCCAAATTACATAAATCCCTGGAAACAGGTTGCTTTATAAAACTATGGGAGCAGCAGCCTTAAAATTTAATATCTGTTAGCACTTTGCACTCTCATTTCTCTGCTTGGACGGAGTGTTGTAATGCTTCAGTGATAGGAAATGGGAAGGCTTCCTTGTTGCTCACTGACATTCTAGGAAGAAGCAGTGACTGTTTCACTCTGGATTTACTCTTTTCATTTCCCTTTTTACAGCATCTCATTGAGCTCTGACTAACTTGGAAAGGGTGACTACCACAGAAATTAGAATGACAGCAGTAGGGAACACTTCCTTCTGAAGTTCGTGCAAACCCTTATTTGCCAATATGATCAACTGGAAAAACACAGCCCTATAAATTCTTTCCCATAATCCAATAATTCTTTTTGGAGAACTACACTCTCCCTTCTCTGAGCTCCCAGCTCCTTCCCAAACCAGGCCTGAAACGTACTCGTTGACAAGTTTGTCACAGATCTCGCTTGGCAGGAAGATGTCGGGATGCAGCCGGAGCGTTTCGTTGTCCAGGAGGTAGCAGAGAGTCCCCTCCAGGTTGCGAAGGCAGTAATCGGTGCACAAGGCCATCAGCGACTCAGGACTGTCAGATGCCATCTTGAGGGAAATTATGGGAAGGGGGAGAGAAGAAGGAAGCTTTTGATGCAGGAGATCCTTCCCTCAAATGAAGTCCTGGGATGAATTTATGGGGCCATCAGGATAGCTATAAGCAGAGAAGGGAAAAAAGATGCATTGAGAAAGGAACAACTGCAAGTGTCCCACAAAAGCTGTCACACCAGCAGGATGTTGCATTTACAGCCCACCACTTGCTAACTTCAAAAGGACCTGCAGCAGTTTGGCCTCTCTGGCAGTATGGCCTTAATTCCTTGGTATTCCCCCTCCAAGGGGATGCAGTGGGAATGAGTTAGTGTGATGTGTTTAAAAATGAGGCTACACAGCAAAACGTTTCCTCATTGCAGGGTTATCTGGCTGACAAAGGTCCTTGGAAAGGGAAGTGGTAGAAGCCACATTGCTTGGTTTCCTTCAGAGTGGGTTGGATAAACCAGCAGAACATTTAATGTCAGCATAATCCTTTGTATGGCACTGGTGGGATCTGTGGCCCTGTACCTCCCGCCTGTCATTCTCTTTGCCAACATTCCAAGTCAAGTTTCATTTTCGAGCTCGGTGTTTCTCTGTAGTGCCAAGCCAGAAGCTTCATGCAAGTCCTTGAACTAGAGCATGAAGTGAATCAGAAGCCAGAGGGAAACACACAGACTGGTCTGGGATCCCTCTGAGTGCAGTGTAAAGGCAAGGATTGTGATTGTGCTGGACAACTGTACATCCAGTTCACCTTCACCACCCCAAATCCGTCACAGAGTGACTGAACTGGAAAAAGGCAAGGTGCTTTTGCCCTCCTTCATTGTTGGAATAGGATAAAGGATGGGTGAGGTAGACAACAGGGGGAAGCTATCCCTGTTTTCCGATTTGAAATGACCTGACTGCTCTGGTATCAAGACTTGCTCATGGGGGCCCTGAAGGGATTATCAGAGAAGTTAGCTTAAAGACCAACAGTGACATTTCACTTTCAAAGGGTCAAATCACATTACAGGCAAACCTAAACTTTTCTAAATATTTCCACAGACACAAAAAATTGTGTTGAAATGTTTATTTTTGATATAAAACATATGTCTTATCAAAAGTCTGTCCCTTCTGGCCCTGAGAACACTGATGCTGTGGAGGAAGTTGTTATTCTCTGCACCACAGCTGAGCAGCCATTGCTGGAGAAGTTGTTGCAAGATGTCCTTAACCATATTCCCTTTCTGATCTTTATCCTGTAGCTGCAAATAGCAGGACAGTTGAGTGTCACCAGCTCTCTGCTTCTCTAAAGCCTCTGCTGCTCTCTTTCCTTCATTCCTATGGTATCAGTACAAGACAGAAGAGTTTAACTCCCATTCCCCAGCTTAATCACCCTAAAAGCTAATGCTGAGGCAAAAAAACCCCCCAAAACTTCAGCAATCATAAAAATTATACTTTAAACTCTCTCCAGTCATGGTGTTAAGGGTGGAACTTGCTTTTCTGGTCACTGAGTGCTGAGCTGGGAGTCACAAGAACATAAAACTGTGACTTCTCAATAGTGCCACAATAGCTCAATTGATGTGCCTGAGGTCCAATCAATGAAAATGGAGGGTTTTCAACTTTGATAAATTTAGGAGGAGCTCCACAATCCACAGTTCTCACCTTTGGAGTTAAGTAAGGTGAGAAGTCAAGGCTGAAATGGGCCACTGAGTGCAGAGTATTGTATCCCTGGCTGGGAGGTCCTGACAAAGGGAATGCAGGTGGGAGGAAGCCGTCCTGTGTCTGCTTTGGAGATGAATTGGCCTCTTGCAAGAACAAGTCCCTCTTGCAGATTTTGCCTGAAGCCTGCTGGAGAGAATCTTTCCAGAAAGGCAAGATCAGCAGGAAGATCTGAACCAGCTGGGAAGCGTGTTCTGCTGTCCCTACCAGTTCCCCTATGCCATCAGACAGGAGGTCCCTGCAGCCAGTGTTCTTCCACTGTTTACTACCAATGGCCAGAGAACTCGAAAACAAATTCCCATTGACAGTCTATTGTCACGTGCAGCTGGAAAGGGCCAGTGCTTGGGACTTGTCCAAGCAGCTCAGAGCACCAAAGAGCAAGGTCTGCCTTCCTGTGGCTCTGACAAGCCTCTGTTCCCTCTCTGCTGAGACCAGCACAATGCAGCTGGCTGATCTCAGCCCTGAAGAAATAGCTGCCCTTTAACTTCTGAGCTCCCCGTGATCCACCAACACAATCCCATGCAGTTTAATATCAAGAATGGTTAAACTGTCCCAGTGAAATAAGACCAAAGAAAAGCTTTCATCCTCCTGATTTGTTACAGATATCTGAGCAGCTGCTGTGACCTTTTCTCTAGGAGACTTTACAAGCTGGCCTCTCCCTCCTTAGACTGAAGACGTGACACCTCAGCAGCAGAGAGGGAAGTAAAAGTGCCAATAGCTGCCCTCATCAGTACTGTCTCTAGTTATAACCTCGATGTGTGACAAAAATAAAAGAACTGGAGAGGCTGAAAAATCATTAACACTTGTCTAATGGTTCTCCTCAGGAAGCTTTCACACAGGATGAAGCTAGTGACTGCTACCAGTGCTTTTCAGCAGTGAGTTGCCTTGTGCCATGTGGGTTTTGGTAGAGTTAAAGACAGATGCATGAAAGATGCTGAAAATTCAAGAGCAAGAACTGAAAAGTGACCAGAACTTCAGCTGCCAGTATTTTTTCCAGTTTATTTCTCTGACAGATTTGCTTCCATCTTAGTGCACCAAGGAACTGAGTTTCTCAGGGCTTTGGGAGCAGGCACACAGAAGCCCTTTCCATGGGCACACAGTCCTCTCTGTGCAGTAACAGCACCCTCCTGCCATCCACAGACCCAAAACCAGGTGCAGTACAGGCAGCTCTACTTACCCCATCCCCAGCATCCAGGACCCACCAGCCTCTTTGCAAATATTGCTTATTTCCAGGCTGCATCTGCATTGTTACAGCATTCCAGGCTGCACTGGCACGTGAGGCTCGGGACCTCTCCTGGGGCTGCCAGTGCCAATAACATCTCCCCTGGACTTCAGACCCATCATCTCTTCCAGCCTCTCTCCAGGCAGTGCCCGCAGCCAAGCCTGACTCACCATGGCTCCACGCCAACCACACAACGTTTACGCTGTTGCTACAAAAATGATTGGCAAAGCTGACTGTTCCAGCATCAGGGACTCATCCAAGGAGAGGGCAAACAATATGCACTGACATGAGCTGATTACAGCGACTTCAGAATTACAAATGTAATGTAAATGCAGAGTTTGGCACAGGTTATGCTCTGAAGGGAAACTGCACTGTCACTTTAGCTGGCATCCTGCAGCTGCAAATCACAGTGATTTTATTAATTGATGGGTCATCGCTGCCTTTGTGGGGAAACACCATCCCTTCGTACTCTAGGGAACGTGAAGCAGGAGGAGATGGAACTATCCTCTGTCCCAGCAAAGCCTACAACGCCCGAACTTGTCAGCCAGCCAGACTGACATCGCAAACGAGACAGCTCGTGCTCGCCGGGGAATGCGCTGATCTTTGTACCTGCCTGCAGAAAAGGCGCTCCTTCAGCCCGCTGAATGACATCACGGATTTTCATTCCATAGGTCACCTACCCAAGAAGACTACCTGGAGTCCCTGGTCACGGCTCTCTGGGCGCTGGGGCTCTATCAGCCCGCGATAGTCTCTATCAATCCCGCGGGCAGCGCCGGCCCCGAACCCGAGCCCTCCCTCGTCCCCCAGGCACTCAGAGGTCACCTCGCCGGGCAGCGCTGGAGCTGCTGCCGCGGGCCGAAGCTCTGCCCGGCGGGGCCCGGCTGCTCCCGGCAGTCCCGGGGAGGGGATGGGGACTGCGCCGGGGGCACCGTCCGGCACTGCCGGGGGCAGCGGTTCCTCCCCCCGCCGGGGCGGCCAGGCCCATTGCCCCCGGGTCGGCCTGGGGAGGGGGGCACCGGTACTCACCTGGCGCCATGGGGGACTGGTCCCGGCTGGTCCCGGCGCCCCGGGGCGGGCCGGGGTCCGCGTCCTGCTCGGGCCCTCTCCCCCCGCCGCAGCCTCCGCTGTCAACAAACCCGCCGTCACTTCCTCCGCCCGCGCCGGAAGCGCTACCGAGTCCTTCCCCGGAAACACCGGCCCGGCCGGAACGCTCGGTCAGCGGGGACGGGGACGTTCAGTGACGTCACAGAGCCGTGACGTCACGCGGCAGACGCACTGACGTCACCGCGCGGGGCAGAGCTTGGCCGCGGCGTCCCGGCAGGGCATCCCCGGCACGGGTCTGCGCGGCCCGGCCTGTCCCTCGCTCAGGGCTCGCGGCTACCGCTACCGCAGAGCCAGGATCCCACCGCGCCGCCTCATTGAGCGGGGCCATTCCCGCGGGCCCCGCTCACGGTCGCCATTGGCATGGGCCGGCATGGGCCAGACCATTCCGCGGGTCCCCTCAGTCCTTGGGGGACCGGCTGCTCCAGCCCGCGGGGTCTTTCCTGGCGGTTGGTGCCTGGGGAGGGACCCACGCCGTGTCCTGCAGGCCGGAGGGCGCGGGGAACTGGGACAGGGCAGGGACGGGGCCCGCGGGGCTCCGGGAGCGCCCCGAGGCGGCAGGGGGCGGGGCTTACCGGACAAGGGCGGGGCTTAGCGAACCGTGAGTGCCACGGGGGCGGGG
>VWZV01004394.1:0-20244 GCA_013397155.1 Irena cyanogastra
GCCCGCGGCCAGGAAGGCCCCCCGGGCCGGGTGAGTCCCTGCAGCGCCGGCTCCGCCCGCGCCTTCCGGGGGTCGCGGCCGCGCGCGGGGGGATGCGGGCGGCCTCTGCCCGACCCGCGCAAACGGGCCCAGGCCCCGGGGCTGCCTCCGGCTGCGGGGTGCCCCGTGCCGCCGCCCCTTTGTTCCGGCCGGGCTGGGCCTGCCCCGCCGGTCCCTTCCCAGGAAGGGCAGTGTCCCGGGAATCGCCGGCTGCGCAGCGCCCTCGAGCAGCGGCTGCTGTCTCGGTGCCCCGCGGCGCCAGCGCGGTCTGGCCCTGTCTGCCGAAGGTCCGGGTGAGGGAGGCGGTGCGGTTTACCTTCCCGGGAGGAGATGCTGCATTCGCTGCACCTTCGATCCTGAGCAGGACAGCGGAGCCTTGGCAAGTGCAGCTGCTCTGCCCTGTTCTAAGCACAGAATCCCCCTGGATCAGTCATAATTGTCCTGGGCACGGCTGGGCCTTTGCTGCTGGATGTTTCTGTAGTTACCTGCAGCTTCCTGCGGCTGAAGCAATCTACCTTGGCATGAGGGGTCGGAAACAATGATCCGATAGAGAGACACCGGGACTTTGAGGAACTGGGACTCCTCTCCACGTCTTTCAGTTCCTTCTGCTGCCCCCATCCCACAGAGTCTGGCTCTTACACTTGCTTTTGTGTTCTTTCAGGTGCGCAGATAAAGTCGCTAGTAAAGGTAAGAGCTGAGTTATTCACTCCTGGTATTGTGTTCCACCTAGACAGTTTGGGTTGTCCCACGGGTTAGCCCAATCCTCTTTTTGGATCTTCCTTTTCAAGAATGTTTTAGTGCTGGGTGATGTGCAGTTTCTTTCCAAGTCTTTACTGTGATAAGCTTCTGCTGCTGCTGTTGGCACATGCCCAACCTGCAAAATCTTACTGTCCCAAAAAGCACTCGGGCTTTCCATGGCTGATGGAACGTGAGGCTGGGCTGCTCCATGGTTTGACAGCTCTTGTTGCACACCGGTCCCAAGTAGTTGGTAAACCCTGGATTCTGTTCTGGTCTGTGCTCAGAAATATAGGAATAGATCCTCGAGAGACCTGGGAAAGTTGTGTGGAAATAGAGTATTTAGATATTCACGCTTGTTCTTTTTTAGCTTTAGCAGATTATGGATTTTTTAGGCTGATATGTTCAGGGGTGAAAGAGAAAATTATTTAGAACTAGGGGCATGAGTAGGGTCTGAACACAAAAGCCCCAACGGTGGGGATCTGCAACCTAGGGCAGAACTTTTGTTTTCCAGTGCACATTGTGAACTTTGTGCACCTATTTAACAATTTCTTGTTAAAAACAAACAAACACTGAAAAGCAAAAAAGAAAAGTTAGAGGGCTTTGCTCCTTACCCGGTGATGCCTTCTGAAACAGGTCCAAGTAAAGGGCTTTGTGTAGTGTTGTTTTTGATCTGGTACCAGGGAATTGTGGCAGAATGAAGCAGTGAGGAAAGGAGGTCACACACCTGTGCCGATGAATTCCCCTTTCTGCTGGAGCTGTCTGGGTGTGTTTGCCAGCAGTTGTGTCTCAGAGGCTGCTGTTATTCTCGTGTTTTGGTAACTCTTTCGCTTTCCTCCTACAAGTCTTTATCTATTTGAGTGTGGAAATCCATCACAGTTCTAGGTGGCAAGGTGTGTTTTTACAAAATGAAGCGGAATTAACTGCTGTGTGTTGAGCCTAGATCTTGCTTGTGTGTATTTCCCCTTCACTGTGTAAAGGGTGAGCAGCGTAATGTCAGAACTTCAGGCTTTTGCATCAAAGCACAGTTGCTGAAATGTCTAAAAAAGTTTAGGCTCATATATGTCTAGAGTTAAGACTTGCTTAGTTTTTGGTTTAAGGAGAAATATTTTTTGGGAGTAGTAGAAAACAAGCAGAATATTCCCATTTTTAGTCTAGGAAGTGAAAGTTGTCAGACTGAAATTCCCAGGTTTGGGGGCTTTCTGCATTTGAGCCATTTTAGCCTTTAACTTGGCCTCTGAGAGTTTCGGCTGTGCTTGAAGGTGAGAGTGAAAAAAGTGTTTGTTAAACTTTTGTGGCTCTTTATTTTCCCCGATTAGATTTGCAGCCAAAACGATGGTAGGAATAGTTGCATGGAAATTGGCACTGGGAAGTGCTGACTTCTTCAGGGCCGGAGGAAATCTGTGCGGTGGGGGGTGGGAGTTGTTTGTTTCTGGTTTGTTTTTCAGTCTAGAGGAGCACAGAAGTGAGGAAGCTGCACTCCTGTGTCTTGGCTGCACGCTGGATGGAGCCCTTGTGCACCTTGTGCTGGTTGGAGAGGACCTGGAAACAGGCTGAGGAGTGTCTTCCTCCTCCTCCTTTCCTCAGGCAGGTTGTGCAGGAGCAAGAGGGGCTTCTCCCTCCTCCTGCTCCTGTTGGGTTTTAGCAGAAGTTTTTGAAGGAGCCACACCAGTGTAAGCAAGCAACAGCTTTCCTTGCACAACAGGGTTTTTGGTTGCCAGGAGTTCCCTGTGAGCCTGGGAGGCACAATCACATTTGTCCTTTCACTCTGGATGGAGCTGGGATAAGGTGCTGAGTGGTTCTGGTGAAGGCTTGGAATTCTGTGCTTGTGTTCTGTGATATGGAATTGATTTTTTTTTTTTTTTTTGCATTGCAGTACTAGCTTTTACTATAAACTGCTAAATCCAGTTTGGAATATTCCCTGGGACAGCCATGGTACAAAGCCATGGGATCAGGCTTTTCCAGCATCCCCTTGGGAGTTGTGGCTGTGCAGGTCTGACAGGGAGTTTAGAGCGAGATGAGAGCCAAAGGTGTGTGTGTTGTGTCACAGCCTGGGTGTGACTGTCACCACGGGGGCAGCTGCAGTGCCAGCCCGTGTTCCCTGGCTATTCCCCCAGGTTGACTTAGTCATGCAGTCGCAGGATTTCCCAACATGTGCCTGCAGGAATATTGGATGCATAAGTAGAACGTTTAATCTCAGTTTACAAATGAGTTTGTGTAGCTACAGTCGCTTTGTAGCAGAATTCATGTCTGGCTTCCCACAGCGCTCTGTACTCTTCTGGGAATAATTTTCACTTTAGTCAGGAGAGTCACCTCCCTGCAAGCGTGTTCTCAAATCTAGGGGTTTTGCTAAGAAAACAGTTAGGTTTGGCAGATTTAAAAAAAAGGTGGAAAACTTTGAGACTCAGGAGGTTCCAAATGGGTTTGTACAGAAAGGACTCACATTATACCTAAGAGTTTTATTCTTAATGCTTCATGCTCCTTTTGGGAGTTGCTGCTTTCCCTTAAGGCTTTGTTAGTGTTTGGAGAAAGTATTGTCATTACTTAAAACCAAACCTTATAAAAATGCACTGAATTTAAATAGCTCAGACTGCCCAACCCCTCCAAGGATTTTCCTGTGTCCCGTCTGTACAGTTCCACAGTGCTATGGTGAGGAAGAGTCCTTTGGATGAAGGTTTGCACTTGGATATTTTTCCTGAGTTTCATTTTTGTCCATGCCATTATAAAACCAGGTGTTTGGTGCCTTATCTGCTGTGCAGTTGCTTCCTTAAATCTCAGAGGGGTGCATTTAATTTTATAACAGCTTTTAAGCTTAGCAATTAATAGTTTATTTTCCTTTCACTTAATTGCACACATGTATTTTCTGAAATTGTCTGCAGGGTCAGTAAGAAGCTTCCAAATGCCTTATAAATCAAAGTTCAGCTCTGTTGAAAAGCACAGCAGTGCCCAGAGTCTTGTCGTTTGGTTCTCTAAAAAAAACCACAACTTTAGTGCGAGTGTCCTTCCAGGTTTCCTTTTCTTGTCCCTTCTCCCAAGGACTGGCATTTGCTCACAATTTTTAATCTATTTTTGATGAAGGAAAAAGGGACAAAAATTTGTTCAAAATCTCAGACTTCCCATATTTTGGGCAAGGCTTTGGTGATTGCTGATTCCAGCTGTTTCTGCAGCTTGAAAACTTGACAGACATAAGTTTCCTGTTGCAGCCCTGACCCTTGGATAGGGACCATGTTAGGAGGGTCTAGAAGTTCTTTCAGCTCATAACTCTGTATCACTGTGAGTTCTGTGGCAAAGGAAATACTTGATACATCTCCTAAGGATGGGGTTTGGGAGGTACCTGGGTCTTCTCAGCATGTAAAAATGCCCTGAATCTGTTAAGACAGCCGTGCTGAAGCAGAGAAAGTAAAAAGGAGAAATCCTGGGAAAGGGCTTATCAAGGACCTTCATTTTAGAGGAAGGAAGCAAGGAAGCAGAGCTGCTGGGTGAGGGGTGTGCTCTGTCCAGGTGTGTTCTGAGGCAGGTCTGCTTCAGCTCTGCAAGCCTGATTTTTAAAATAATAAGTATTATCAGATGAATGCCCCATCTTCCAAGGGAATACAGCTCTTCCAGAGCAGCAGTGTGTGCTGTCCTTGGCAACATGGTAGTGGTTGAGGGTTTACAGATTGATAGAGATGGTTTCAATTGTCTTTGGGTTTGATTTAGCATTCAAAAATTGAATTAGATGTTCACCATGAGGACTGAGAACATGCAGCAGTCATCTTGAGATCTGCTAAAGAAAGCCAAGAAGGTGCAGTTCATGCTCTGATGGTGAGGTTTATACGTGCAAGACAGCAGCTTGATGGTTTACAACACAGTGTGATGCCTGACATCCAGGATTCCAGTCAGGCTTTTCCAGCCAAATGTTGCTTATTCCCACCCTGTTAATCAGGGATCAGACAGTGAGTAATGCAAAGCAAACTACGTGCTGGGAGAAAAAGGATCATTTGGTTCAGAAGGCTTGGTGCAAAACTGGAGATTGCAGGCTGGGAGGAGTCAGAGAGGCTGTGGATTGCTCATCCCTGGAAGTATCCAAGGCCAGGTTGAACAGGGCTTGGAGCAACCTGACCTAAGGGAAGGTGTTGCTGCCCATGGCAGGGGTTGGAGTGAGATGAGATTTAAGGTCCCTTCCAACCCAAACCATTCTGTGATCATCTGTAACACTTCCAAGGGCGTTGAGTTCATGAAGGCCCAGTGTCACAGCAAGCACCAAAAAGTGATATCAAATGAACTGTACTTGGGAATTCTAGTTTTTAAGGGATTGACTCACTCACAAGACATTTCAGCCAGTTCTGTTATCTTGCCAAAGCATGTTTGGAGACCAGCCATGAGCCAAAAGGAAACCACCTGTAGAGGTTGTAAATAAGTGTGGAGACCTCAGGCTAACAGCATTTGTGATGCTTTTTGCTAAAGCACAGCACCAGAAACATCCGGCTCAGATCCCTCAGGGATATTGCCAGGTGTACAACTCCAATGAAGTATATGTTTGGGGGATTCTCTAATCATGACTTTTCACATGGCCCAACTTTGAAGCTGGCCTTTCATAAAGCACTTGCTGAGCTTTATCAGTGTCTCTTTTGTTGTGCTTAGAGCCAGCAAATCATCGTCGTAGAAGCCTGTATCCAAGGGAAATATAAGCTGCTTTTAAATATTAGTATCTTTCCTCAGAGGGACTCTGAGGAGAGTTTTAAGGGAAGGTCTGCTGAGGTGAGGACCTGGGGAGTGTCCTGGCTCAGCAGAGAGGGCTGAGCACGTTCCCACAGCAGGCAGTGATGCCTTGGGTTTTAGCTTTTATATTTTTCTTATTCTGTGCTATCTGTTATATAACTCTGAAACTTCATATTAGGCATTAATAAGTTCTCTTCACAGGGTAGTTAGACAAAACAATCCCTTCCCAGCTAGAGAATCAAGGACAGCCATTACCCAAAAAAGCATAAACAATGATGAAGAGAAGGGGGCAAGCCAGGGGGTTGAGACTTCATGACCTGGAGCTGCAATTGGACAATTGAACCCAATATGTAGATGAACCAAAACTTTAAAAAGTGTAAAAACTCATGACCAGGAACCATCTTGGATTCAACCTGGGTGTGGCCCTGGCCAGGCTCTTGTGCTGCCCGAGGTGTATCCTTTTCAGGCCTTTCAATAAATACTTGTTTTGTCTATTTAGCTCTGTCTAGTCTCTGTTCCAGATGGGCCTTTCTAGGCATCAGCAGGGGCTGCTGTGATTTAAGGTGTGATCTAATGATGGGGTTTAGGCGTTTTGTGCAATGATGAAAGAGACTGCAACGGCTGTTTCAGCTCCCAAAGAAGAGAAGGAAGAGGAGGAAGTGTCCAGTGTGCCCAGCCATGGCTCTCCCGTGGGCACGGCCCGGCCCAGCCGGAGCTGGCGCAGCAGCCGGACGGCGGCCGCCGCTCGCCAGCGCGACTCGGAGAACTCCCGCGCCTCCCGGTCTAAGGCTGGCTCCCTGCAGCTCATCTGCAAGTCAGAGCCCCACTCGGACCAGCTGGAGTACGGTACGTGCCATGGAAGGCCTGGGGACGCTCAGGGAGCCGGCTGTGGGTGTCACTCCGGGCGTGTGGCTGGTGCTGGCGTGGTGCTGCTTGTCACGGGTACCTTCTGCCACCAGCACTCCCCGCTCTGAATGTCGACGGAGGTACCGTGAGACAGATGAGCTCACTGCAGCGAACACACTTTGAAACCTAATGGTGACTTTTCCTTTCAGTGGTCACAGAAGAGCATCAGTCTCCAGATGGAGTCAGGTAGGACATGTTATTTTGTGGTGTTTCTTCCTATTCGGTGTCTCAAGGTGGGCCTGAGTCACTTGAAAATAAATGCTTGTGCGAAGCAATCTGCAGGACTGACAGAAGCTCTGTGTCCTTTGGCCCCTGCCTTTGCAGTTCCAGTGTGCACAGGTGTCAGGAGATAGTGTGGAGAAATGGTTAGTAAGATTTAATCTGGGCATTTCCACCTGGTAGCTTTGTTGCTGTGGGTGGGTGGGTTCAGGAGTGGACACAGCTCTACCTGGCCTGTTTCGGTTGTCACTGTGCTCCTTGGTCAGTGCAAGGAGCTGTTACCTTTGCCCAGTCATGCTGGATAAGGAAGTGCTGTGTAATAGTGTCCTTCCCATGCTGGGGAATGGTGCACAGATATTCTTGCAGTAGTGGCCAAACTGTTGCTGCCAAAGTCCTCTCTTCTCCTTTTCTCCCAGCAGCGATGATGATGAGGAGATGCTCATCAGTGAAGAAGAAGTTCCCTTCAAAGATGATCCCAGAGATGAGACCTACAAGCCCCACCTAGAGAAGTATATTGGATTATGTACTTACTAGGGGTTTAGACCAAAAAAAATGGGCATGAATTAGCTTAATATGCCCCAAAGCACCTGTGCTGGTTGATCTGGTGGAATGGTTCTAAACATTGCCTGCGTTGGCCAGAACTGTTCTCTCAGGGACTGAAACCTTTAGAGCCTTGCTGGCTGCTGGGTGCTTCCCTAAGCCTGATTCTTACTTCTGCTTGAAAGTGGGACTTGAAGAATAGATCTGAACTTGGGTCCAGTTTTTGTTTAAATCTTTGTAAAAAGCAGGCAGTGGGAAGAGTATTGGAGTAATGTCTTGTATTTGTGTCTTCGTAGGGAAGCACCAAAACAAAGGAGAAAAGCTAGCAAGGGGAAGGAGGAGAAAGAAAGGCAGAAAGAGATTAAAGTGGAAGTGAAAGAAGAGAATGAGTTTCAGGAGGATGAAGAACCACCAAGGAAGTGAGTAAACTCTGCAGTTGCACATGCCAGTGTGTGCTGTGTGTTTTGCATTCTTGCTGGTGTACAACAGTGTTTAATTGTTGTTGGTTCCCCCATCCCCCTCCTCCTCTGGGCCTGAGAGCTGATGGGGCAGCACTGTTTATCCTGTGCCCTCACGTCTTGCCTGTGTTCAGACACAAAAAAAAAGAGTTTAGCTTAAGTGGAGGGGTTTTTCATCATCCTGTGGTTAGTCAGCCTCCCTGGGTGTGACCACACAGTGGGAAATGCTTCAGGGTGTCCTTACAATGGGTTCATTGTGATGCCTCAAGTGGATCCTGAAAGCCAGTGGGAGAGGGCAGCATTCCTCTCTGTGCTGGGACACAAGACACTGGGATGTCTTGTCACTGCAATACCTTGTGTGTGTGGTAAGTGTCCTTTTTGTACAGTTAGGACTTTACCAGAGGTCAGGAAAATCAGCTGTTTTCCCCTTGCTTTTGAGAAGTAAAACAACGAACTTTTGCCACCCAGTCAGTCGCCAGTGGCCTGACACCTTCTGTGTGCTGTCACTGGAAGTCATGGCTGTAGCATTCCTCCTGGCAACAGAGGGAGACTGGTTTATGTGACTGTGTCAAAGCCATTCTTTGGGATAATGTGAGGGGAAAAAAAGAAAGAGGAGCTGGTTTTGTACCTCAGCTCCTCTCTGAGTGGTTGGAACAGCCCGGGCTCCCTCTGCTGACCTGCTGCACGCTGGTGGTGTAATTTCTCTTGCTGTTCCTGAGCTGCTGCTGATTCACAGTGGAGAGGAGTGAGGAGGCTGATATTTTGAGAACATTTTTGTCTGTTGGAGACTGCTTTTTGAGGCTTGAGGTTTTGTTGTTTGGATCAGACACTACTTTTTGTGCGTAATAAAACCTGTGGCTCTTCTGAGGGCTTGGCTTGAATGCTGAGTGTGTGTTCAGCATGTTCCTGGCTTGCCATCAATACAGATGTCTCAGTAGAGTCTAGAAAATACTTCCATCAATCTGCTCCAAGTGGCTCTGCAGCAGTGGCATCAGGCGGGCAGAGCTGTTGCTTGGGAGGCTGCAGTTTACATGTGAGCACAGGTCTGCTCAGACAGAGCCTAGATTTTTGTCTTGACAGGTACAGAAGCTGCTGTGGCTAATTCAGAGGCCTGTAAAATAGCTGCTGGATCATTAATCCCGTTCTTCCTGATCAGGCAGATGGATGTTTTCCCATGGTGTGGAATGTTCCCCAGCAGAGCAGAGGAAATAGAGTGCACTGTCAGTTCTAGACCATGTTGGCAAAATTATGTATTTATGAAAAATGCATTAAGAAAAGGGAAGTATTGAGAGAACAAACCACGTGAAGCATTTATTTCTCTGGAATTCTCCATCTTTCTTTTGAATCTGTCTTCAACTTGCACTTGTTTTTTTTCTAGACCATGCAGTTAATGAGATAATACAGCATACACTTCAGAGTTGCTGCCCACTGCTAATATAAAGAAGCTTCTCTCAGTTCTGTTTCTGTATCCCTGTTACAGGAGGGGAAGGAGGAGAAAGGATGACAAGAGCCCAAGGCTGCCGAAGAGAAGGTAAGTGATCCTCTCCACCCAGTTCTGTTCTGCAGACTTGCTTCCCTTGTGTCCTACATGCAGACAAGGATTGTCCCAAAGCCTGTAGAGGGAATAAAAAACCAGAAATAGCAGCGTGCCTTGTCTTCCCTCTTCCCCTTCCCCTGGAGGTGTTGGTTTGATTTCTTCCAAGTGCACCAGCCCCCTGCCCACTTCTCAGTTGATCCCTCCCATGGCGTGGCACAGCAATAAGGCTGTGGGAATTCTAGGTCTCCTGAGGTTTTCCCAGCTCTAGGAAGAGCCCTCAAGTAGTGTCAGGAGAAGAGGTGGCTCTTGGACAGCAACTCTGTCACAGCCCAGGCAGCAGTTTTGGAGCAATAGTGCTTTGCTGTGCTTGCATTTGTTGTTTGTGGCATAACACGCATCGGCCCCTCACAGACACAGGGAATTGTGATTCTAAATAGAATATATATAGAATCTTTATCTATAGAATCACCTGATCATAGAAGCAGCCAAGCACTCTGCCCCTCTCCTTGCTGATTTCCCAGGAAGAAGCCTCCAATCCAGTATGTCCGCTGTGAGATGGAAGGCTGCGGCACAGTCCTGGCTCACCCGCGGTACCTGCAGGTTGGTGGGGTGTTCACTTCCTCTGTGGCATGTGGGAGGGCAGGGAAGGGGTGCTTGGAACAGGCAGCTAAGCCTCCACTGGCACTCACACCCCTTCCTGACGCTGTAGTTTTGGAAGACTTCATTTTTGGAAGACTTGTCATTTTGGATGGCTTCAACATGTGGCCAGTTGTAGCCGTGTGTGTGAATGTCTGTCAGGTTGCTGGATGTCCATGTGTGTTTTATTTTCCAGTGGAGATCTAAACTTGAGTGAACCTCAGCTGTTCACTCAGCCATGAGCAGTCTGCAGACTTTCACTCTTTCTTTCCAGCATCACATAAAATATCAGCACTTACTGAAGAAAAAATATGTGTGTCCTCATCCCTCCTGCGGTCGGCTCTTCCGGCTCCAGAAGCAGCTCCTGCGGCATGCCAAACATCACACAGGTACAGGGGGGTGGGAAATAGATGCAAACTCCTCTTCAGGTCAGTGAACAGACAGGGAAAATGGGAAAGCCTCTGGGACTTCTGCAGAGAGTGAAGGCAAGTCAGGTGGCATAGATTTGCAGCAGCAGCAGCAGGGTATTACTGTCTTCTGGATTACCATCTTTTAAGTAAATGAAAGAAATAGATATAGAGGTTTTAATTCTCCTTCTGGCAGGCATCACTCAGGGGCTCTGTAGAGGACTGAACCTCTACAGGTAAAGTCTGATTTATCCCAATTTGCCAGTCTTTCAGTGTTGGTCAGATTGGATAATTAGCTCTTAGGAGTCTTAATCATGCCTCACCTCTCCAGATCAGTGGCTATGATGTATTGTGGGACACCTCCTCCTCCCAGAACTTGTAGTTCTGCTCCTTCTTGGGCAGCTTTACCTGCACCACCTGAGAGTTGGGAAAAGGGGCAGGGCTGTGGGACAGCAATGCTGCAACTGGTGTTGTCTTTCAGATCAAAGGGATTACATCTGCGAGTACTGCGCCCGGGCCTTCAAGAGCTCCCATAACTTGGCAGTGCACCGGATGATCCACACGGGCGAGAAGCCCTTGCAGTGAGTACCTCTGCCTGTGGCTCATCCTCCTGCTCTGAGGGACCCCCGAAACACCCATTTCAGAGAGCTCTGAAGTCGGGGCTGGAGCCTCTTCCTGGTGTTCCAGCTCTCTTGGAACACCCACTTGTGTCACCTGCTCTTCGGTGCAGTATCTTGGTGCAGATCTGGGGAATGTAAGCCCTCAGTAAATAAAATCAGAGCTGGAGCTGCAGTGACATTAGCGAGCCCCTGCTGTTCTCCTGAGCTCCCACCTCACTACTACTGTCCTTATGAGCGTGTGTTAAGGGATATCCCTTTGTTGTGACCTCCTCGTTGTCCCCTCCCAGGTGTGAGATCTGCGGATTCACCTGCCGGCAGAAGGCTTCTCTCAACTGGCATATGAAGAAGCACGATGCAGACTCCTTCTACCAGTTCTCCTGCAATATTTGTGGCAAGAAATTCGAGAAGAAGGACAGCGTCGTAGCCCACAAAGCCAAGAGTCACCCCGAAGTGCTCATTGCTGAAGCACTGGCTGCCAACGCGGGTGCCCTGATCACCAGCACCGATATCCTGGGCACTAACCCCGAGGCCATTGTGCCGCCCACAGATGGCCAGGGCCTCCCGCTGCTCCCCGACCCCCTGGGCAGTGCTCCTCCAGCAGATTGCCTGCTGCTGAGCCCAGAGGGGATGCCAAAGCCCTACTGTGGCGGGGCAGAGCGCGTGAGCCTGGTGGCTGACGGCAAGCTCTTCGTGGGCAGCGGCAGCAGCGCAAACCCAGAGGGGCTGGTCATGAACACAGAGATGCTGGGAGCCAGCACAGAGGTGCTCATTGAAGATTCAGACTCCACTGGACCCTAGTGGCGGGGGAGCACCTGTGTGCTGGGACAGTTGGGACTCTGTATTTAAAAGGAAAAGGAAAAAAAAAAAGGAGGAGGCACTTACTGAAAGAGAGGAAAGTTAAACAAAACTTACAATACTAGTAAATAACTGAAGGGTCTGCTCCCCTCCAGCGCGGATCACAGCACATCCTCTTTCTCCCAACCACTTCTCTCTCTCCCACGGCCCCTTTGTGTGAGGGGGCACGTGCTGCCATTGCCAGAGCAAGTTGGATTGAGTGGCGGATTTCTCCAAGGGAGTGGGCACTGCCGAAACCCTTCGCTCTGCCCCAAAGCAGTTGCCTTTCTGGCTCCTTGGCGTGGCCCCACTGGCAAACTAAAAAGCGTTGGACGTGCTCTGGAGAAGTTCCTTAGGACTCCCTCTGCCCCTCGTCCCGACTTCTATGCACCACTGCACTCTGGTCCTTGCAGTCTCCTCCTTCCTTGCCGGGGCTGAGAGTTTGGCACTTTAGCCCCTCGGCAGGGTGAGCTGTGAAGCAGCAGTGCACATCCTGCTCCCACCACGCTCCCTTGCTCCAGCCCTGGCAGGAAGTGGAGGGAGGGAACGCCCTGGCTCGTAGATCATGTTTGCTTGGAGAGGCCCGGGGGCTACAGGAGCCCTGCGTGGGAGAGGCAAGGAGGAGCATCCCAGTTTGACGACAGTAATTTGCACTTTGAACATGCTTCGTTTTTGTGTTGTGGTAACAAGATTCCTTATTTATTGTTTAAAAAAGGGTCGGTATTTTTTAGTTCTGTTCTTAGGGGGCGGGGGTGGAAGGGGTTCAGGCTGTTTCCCAGGAGGCTCCAGTGCAGGGAGCTCCAGTGCCATTGTGCCAGCAGCCGGGAGAGCTGAGGTGAAGGCAGCGCTCTGGAGTCAGGTGTGTCTTGCAGCTTTTCCAGAGTAGAGGGAGAGCCCCTGGAGAAGAGCCTGTGTGCAGTGGGAGTCTCTGAAGCAAGGTGTTAGCAGGGGGATGAGGTGAGTGATGGGCTGTCTCTCCCTCCCTCCCAGCTCCGGGTGAGCTCCTTGCATTAAATGCCCGTTTTGCCTCCAGCCTTTCGAGGAAGGACGGTGTTAGCCAGGAACTTGTTCTTGTGACTTGTGACTCTTGGGACAGCTGTGAGCTACTTGCTGCTGGAGTTGTGGTGCTCCTCATCCAACTCTGCCTCTCCTTTCCAGGTCTAGACAAAGACACAGTTAGCAGGGACTGGATATGGTTTTCTCAGGCTTGTTTATGCAAGGCAATAGATTGATGTGGGTCTAAGGGGCTGTCAGCTTTTCTCCCTGCCCTCTTTTTGAGGGGGGATTGTGTAGCTGTGTTCCGAAAGCTTCTCTTTTCTGCACAGACACCCCAGCTTTCCCTGAAACTTGGCAGGTCAGGTGTTGCCTGCTGGTGTAGTTAGGGCAGCTTTGAGCCCTTGGAAAAGTTTACATAGGATAAGATGTGTCTGCTATGGAGACTTGGATTTTTTTTGCTCTTCTCTGAAACTTTGTGTGGAAATTCAGTGGCCTTGAATTCGTAGCGGTTTTGGAAGAGGTGAAGAATAACCTGGTTTTTAGTTTGTTTGCTTGTTTTTTGGTTGGACTTTCTGGGGTTCAGCTGAGTTGGTCTGTAGCACACAGCAGCTTGTTGAAATCGGGTACCTGGGGGTCTGGAAAACCGCAATAAAACTTGGAATTTAATGGGATTAACAGGAAACTGACTCTGAACACCCACTCTGTCCCCTGTGATGCCTGAAAATCCAGCTGTGGCCCAAACATGCTGGCTTTTCTTGGGCTGTTCGTCCTGGTTTGCCCTCTCCCTCCCTTCCTCCCTCCCCCTTAGACTGATACCTTTGTCAGAGCAAGTCGAAGCACTTGCTGGTGTTGGGGCGGATGGAGGCTGAGCAGTTGAGTGTCCCGTGCCCCGGGTGTGGGCATCCCATGTCCTCAGGCTGTGGCAGCAGCCTGGCTCACGTGAGGGCCCAGCACACCTGGTGGCAGGTCCGTGGTGGAATGGTGTTAGACTAAACCAGTTCCTTCAGCTGAGATGATCCAGTGTCTTGTTTGGATTGCTTTACTGTAGCTTCCAGCAGGAAACTTTCTGGGTGGCAGCTGGTCCCCTCCCCTTGCAGGCTAGAGAGGGGCAGCACACTGAGGCCAGCAGTTCAGCCCCGCTCTGATGGTTTCACCTCCAGCAGTGTGGTGCTTCTCTCTGGGGACACTTGGTGGCCCTCAGGGCTTTGTGCTTCTGACATGGTGCTGTTGGAGCTGTGTCTCTGCCAGCCCCTGTGCCTGTGGGAGGTGCAGGGTGGGCAAAGCCTTGCACAGAACACTAAAGGAGAGCTTGGGGGGTTGTTGGTCGAGGGATGGCACTAAAACGCCTTTGGGTCAAGGGCTTGCTCACCTCTGGTGACCCAGCACTTGGCACCAGGCTGGGGGAGGCTTCCTCATCCCAGGTCTGCCCCAGTGGAGCAGGGTTTGCTCCTGGCTGCACTTCTGGGATGCAAAATCAAACATTTCCTTTGCTTCCTGGCCTGGACACCTCTGATCCCTGCTGCTCCCTGCCTTGTCCTTCCATGACACCTCTTGTAGCTCTCCCTTTTCTTTTTCTGGCCGTGGCCAGGTGCCTGTTTGTCCTCTAACCACAGCCTGCTCGCCCCTGATGCAGGAGAGATGTGTAGCTCCCTTTCCCTTCTGAAGCCCTAAAACTGACACAGCCCTCCTGCAGCTCCTCCTCCCTTCGATGTCTCTCCTTCACTCGCATGCAGTTTGCTTCAATAAATTATTGTAGTAGTTTGCAATAAACTTTTTTGTATTTTTTTCCCCTGTATTTATTTTTTTTTCTCCTCTTGGGGAGGGATTGGAGGGGGCATGAGGCCCTTTGGCACGGGCAGCACTTTGGGGGCCCTGGGCCGCTGGGCTGGGGCTGGAGGCTGCCATAGCCAGAGGCTCCCCAAGCTCAGCAGCTTCTGCAGTAGCCACGGGGTGGCAAGGAGGCTGCTGGGCATAAGGGGACCCCCCCCAGCCCTGGGACCCCCAACGAGGCACACTGTGGTATTCATGGAAAGCTGCTTTTCAACTCCTGAGGTTTTTCTCACTCTGGATCTGGGTAATGCATAACCAAAATAAACATACTGAGGAAAAACCAACCCAACCCGAAGGGCTGTTTTTGTCTTGGCGTGTGCAGCTCACCTGCGGGGTGGCCGGTGTTGTCCTAGGCTGGCTGGGGTATCTTTCCTTGTCTGCAGCCCCTCTTTAGGGTGGGACCCCTCTGGGGAAGGGGGGTTAGAAGCATCTGGCACAGATCCTTCTGCCAGGGTTTGGGTTGCAGTTTGGCTTGGGGCTGCTGTGGGATCTCCAGCCTGGGGGCTGCCCTCAAGCATTGCTCGCAGCTCAGGCTCCAGCCGGCTGCCTGGGCTGAGGTGTTGAGCAATGTCCGGGCTTTGCTCACCTCTTCCCGGCAGTGGTTTCCCGCGCTCTGGAATGAGCCGAGGGTTTAGCGTGCTGCTAATCTCACTGTGTGGCTGGGAGGGAGGAGTGGGTCAGCCGGGGCTGGGAGCCTGTTGCTGCTGCGCCAGCCAGTTCTGGGCAAGGCACTTGGAGTAGCGATGCGTGGGGGAATTAGGGAAATAATCTGTCGCTGTTGATCCCAGAGGCGGGAATTTGCAGCGTGGTGCCAGGCCCCAGGCACGGAAGAGGGGGAGAACCAGGCCAGCAGACGTGTGAGCGGAGCTCCCGGCTGGAATGCACCAGCTCAGCAAGGGATTGTCCTCGCCGGGCCGGGCGGGTGCTGCGGCCAGAGCCTGGTGGCCGTGACAGCTGCCCGGACCATGGCGGCCGCAGACAGCCCCTCAGCTGCCCTCCGGCGCCGCGACCTCTGCAGCCGCGGCATCCGCCTGGCCGGCAAGATGCGCGCGGATGTTGTTGACCTCCTGGACGCCTACGTGAGTTTGCCCTGCTCCTTCTGCCTGCCGCGGGGCTGGGAGCACTGCTGGGAGCTGGGCAGCTGTGCTGGGGTGCGAGGACTCTGACCCATGGCAGGGATGGGGCACGGAGTCCTGCTGGATCTGGGCCCGCTGACGCCTGGGCAAGACTTGGGCAGCTCGCACTGCCCTGACACCTGCAGGGCTCAGGGCTGGGGATCCCCCCATGTTTGTCCTGCCTCCGCTGATGCCCGGTGGGTCTCACCCTGCAGGTGGAGCAGCAGGGCTTGGACGCCTCGGCCAGTGTGGCGGCAGTGGAGGGGGTGCCGCTGGCGGCGGTGGAGCGCTGGGACGAGCAGACGGGCACCCAGCGGCTGCTGGAGAACCTGGCGGCCTACCGGGCCTTCCGTGCCCTGCTGGCCCAGATGCTGGAGGAGCAGCAGGAGCAGCTGGGCGAGGCCGACGCGGGCCTGGGCCGGGCGCTGGCGGCTCTCCTGCTCCAGGTCTCGGCCTTTGCCTACCACCTCGAGGAGCTGCTGCAGCTGGAGAGCCGCGGGATCCCCGGCGAAGAGGGGGACGGGCCACCGCCCCCGCCACGCCTCAGCCTCTTCGAGCAGAAGCTGCGGGGCCTGGGTGTGCTGCGGGAGCTGGCCCAGTGGGCTGTGAGGTCCGTGCGGGACCTGCGGCAGCTCGCCAAGCCCAGTCCAGCCCCCGGCGCAGCCCCCGGCCTGGCCGAGAGCCCCTGAAGGCGAGCACAGGGTGGGGGGTCTTGGGTGCCGCTGGGGCTCCTTGCCCACCCTCTCAGAGGGCACCTGAGAGCGAAGGAGGGGACGTGGAGGGGAGGGACCATGCCGTTAATCCCCGTGCTTTTAATGCTGCTCCCCGTTAGGAAGCTGAGGCACAGGCTGCAGTCTACCTGGGAGGGAGCAGGGATCCTCAGGGGTCCTTGGGCTCTTCCTGCTGGGCAGTTGAATTATCTCCCAGGAACCAGCTTTGCTGCTCGCCCCAGGGCCTAGAGGCCTCACCAGCAGCACTGCCCTTGTTTTTGGAATTTGAACACTGCCTGTGGCAGGCAGATGCTGCCTTGGGGCTCTTGTGGATGCAGGGCAGGAGCGAAGGGGCAGAAAAGCATCACCTGGTGAAAGGAGTCTTGGGACCTGCCCCGCAGCTGCAAGGCACAAGGCTTGGCTTCCTGCACGTGGACTCTCCTTCTGCCCAGCTTGGTTGGCTGCTCATTGAATTTCTGCTCTAACTGCTTGGGGGCTTTTTGGGGAGGGGGGGAAGCAATCAGGAGGGGAATTTTTAATTGCTTGGACATGATAATGGAGAGGATCTTTTAACTGAAAGGGGATCTTTTAACTGTGATTCAGAAGCCCCTCTGCAAGTGCCTACAGGGCTTATTTTAGGACTGGGAATGGCATGGGAGAATCTAACAGCCCCAACCACATTGTTCACCCTTGTGGGGTGCTGGGATGTTTCACAGCTTCCTGGGCCACAGTTCTCCTGCCGACTGGATGTGATGGCTGCTGTCTGCCGTGTGAATAAAAGGGCTGGGAGATCTACCAGGGTGATGTACTTTTTGGGGGAGGTGGGGCAGTCACCCTCACCAAAGAGCCTGAGCTGCCCAGTTCCCACTCCAGGGAAGGGTCCATCCCAGTGGGGTGAGAGATTTGGGGGGATGCGACCCCCTGGGAGGTCACAGGGAAGACAGAGGAGCTGGGGATGCAGAGATGGTGGGATGATGAGGAGGAGATGGTGGGGTTGTGCCTTGTCCTGGTGTGGCCCTGCCTTCTTCCCTGGCCTGTGAGAGGACAGGCAGCATGAGGGTAGACCAGGGCCACGGAGCAGGGGGAAGGCTGGGGACGTGCCCGGCCGGCTCTGCACAAAGCGGCTTTGTGGTGGCAGGTTGGAACAACACCGGGCACAGCGCCTGCCCCGGCACCAGCAGCGTCTGCACGGGCACGGGGGCTCTGGGAGACAAAGACCAGCCTGAGGCTGAGCCCCCAGTGCCATCCTGCTCACCCCACTGACCACACAGGGCCGCAGGGTTGGGGCAAGGGTGGTTTGATGGGGTCTGGCTTTTTATCGGTGATGCCTGAGAGAAAGAACCTGCACCTTCTTCATTGCTACTTACTGCCTGCCCTCAGCTTTGCAGCTCAGACTGGATTATTTCAATCTTTATGCTTCCCTGCACTTGGGAATAACAATTTATGGCCGTTATTTTTTTCCAGGATTAGTCAAAGCAAGTCCCTTTCTGACAAGTATTTTTCTTGCCCGCCGCTGTGTGCTTCAAGCCACCTTGCTCTTCTCCCCTTGCACCCTCCAGCTCAGTAGTGGCCAGGTGCTCACACTCTCCTCACCTTCCTGGGGGTAGGCAGGGACATCTGGAGTGTGTCCTTGAACCTCACCACCCGACCAGGTGGGAACAGACCTCTTTTCTCCGGCAGCAAGGCCGAGTACGAGGTGACCTTCAGATCACAGGGAGCTGGCCAAGGCTGCAACCCGATCCTCCCACATCAGCTGCTGGCAGAGAGCTGAGCTCGGTGCTGCACTTGCACTCCAGGGTGAAAACAGCAAAGGAGACCAAAGGTGGATGATGGTGTTGCCTCAGGGATTTCCCTGGGCTTTTGCAACCTTCCTTACTCCTTCCCTGTTACCTTGCCAGCTGGGTGCACCTGCATTTGTGGAGCAGCCACCATGCTCAGGAATGGCCAGCCTGACTAGAAATAATGGGAAAAAAGCAATCCATTAATCCAAACCTCCGGGCTTTGGCTGAGTGAGAGGCTCCAGCTCCTGGCCTTTCCCTGCCAGCCAGCCCCCACCATGCCGTGCAGAGGCGGTGACGTCTGAGCTGGCTGGGATTTAATGCTATTTTTCAGCTGCAGCCCTGAGGGAATCACCAGTGAAGCGATTTGTCGAGGACAAGGGCGCCCGACAGCTGAGCTCCCGTGGTGCCAGGCGGCCCTTGGATTTGCTTTGCCATGGATTGAAGTGAAGTTCATCCGGGTGGCTGAAGGCAAATGAAGCTGTTCATTTTGGAATCAGAAATTAGGAGTTTGAGAGGAGGACAGTTGTACCTATGTGGATAATGCTGCTGAGGACCCCTGCGATGGCAAACTGAGAACCCACCAAAACCATCCAACTTTGTGCTTTGGGAAGAGAGAAGGGATCTGTAGTGCTGGTGGGAACAGGGAACTGAAGGGGGGGTAGGGAGGGCTGCAGTCCCAAATTGCAGCAGGGGGAGCCACCAAAAGCAATCCATGGATGTGTTTAACTTCAAAATAATAAATGTTTTTAGGGCTTAACATGTGGCTGGGCACACTTTGTGGGGTTGAAAAGGTTTCGAGCTGGCTGAGGCTGCTCCCTGACCTCAGGCCTTGATGCTGGGTGAGAATGGATTTGCTCCTTGCCCACAGGGCACCAGAGGCCAGTGGGATTCAGCTTTGCTGGTCCCACTGCTTCACCCACGGTCCCACTCCAGCATTGCAGTGCTGGCTTCTGACCTCTTGATCCTGAGCTGAAGCTGGGGTGGGTGGATGTTCACCAACACTTTCCGTTTTTAATAGCAGGAAAGCCTTTTCCTCCTGTCTGAGTCAGTGGAAAGGATTTCCCTGGGTTTCCCCGTCGTAGCCTTGGCTGCACTTGTCTGCCTGAAAGGAACAGGTGAAAACCCAGAGGAGTGGTTCTCTGTGGCTGTGCTGCTTTCCCGGAAAGGGCCAGGAGCCCTCCCTTCTTGCAGGAAAATGTGCCTCAAGCATAGCCCCGCGTGTATATGCAGGTGTGAGCTGGAAAAAAGAGAACTTTTGTGGTTCACCTCATCCTCTCTCACCACGGCGCCCGCCAGCTGGCATCACCGCAGTTAGTCCCACCTGTTCCCTCTTTTTCTTCCCTTTGTTTTTTCCTCTCTTTTGGATCTTGTCTAATGGTTTCTCACCACAAGCGCCACTGGCAGGCACTCAGCAGGATGAGCAGTGCCTGGGAAACAGGTTTGTCAGGAGAGGAGCTTCACCACCAGCCTGGGGATGAGTTTCCTCCAAGCTGAGGTGGACCATGGACTTGGGGATTTCCTGTGCTGCCAGACCTGCGACACAGGGACAATTTGTACATTTCTCCTGAAACAGGAAAGTCCAGGTGTTTCATACACAAGGAAATCAGGTGTGTCTGAGCACAGGAGCACATAAGGAGGTGAGACCAGTCTGTCACCAATGTCCTGCCATTCAGGGCTGCCCTAGGAAGCTGCTTATGGGGCTCGGTAGAAGAACAAGCTCAGGAATGTTTTTCTGGCCTGCAGGGAAGGGCCAGCACTGGCTGCTCCAGTTTGAGGGTTGCCATAGCACAGGGGTGTGCATGTCACAGCAGGGCCAGCCAGACAGGCAGCTGGGAGAGCTGGGGTGCAGGAGCTGGGGTTACAGCCCACGTGCCCTCAGACATGAGGCAATTTTGGGCTTTGAAACAATTTTTTGTGTGTCATGGGCCACAGGCAAGGGCAGCTCAGGGGGCCACTTCCTGAAGAAGCCCTTGGACCACATTTCTCTGTCACAGCACCCTGAGCCTCATCGCTGGCAGGCAGGGACTGAGGGTCCCCACAAGGATGGGTGTACACCAGGGGCTCCCTGGGCTGCACACCTGGTTAGGGGTACGGGGAGGGGTCTTCGGGCTGCAGGGTGGGGGTACAGGGACATTGGGAGGGGTCCCAGGGGAGCAGGGTGGGGGTACAGAGGGGACGGG
>VWZV01004394.1:20521-41890 GCA_013397155.1 Irena cyanogastra
TGCGCCGAGCGGCGCTGCCGGGCCCCGCCGCGCCCGATCCCGCACCGCCCGGCCGCGATGCCGGCTCGCCCCGTGTCCTCCCACCTGATCCCCAGGTGCTTGCCCTGCCTCGGCTGCCCGGTCCTGCCCACGCATCCCCGGTCCCCCCCCGGGGGTCGTGCTGCCCGCCCTCCTTGCTGCTGCAGCGCCCTGGGCCCTGTTGCACCCATCCCATGGCCTTTCCTTCTCCCTTCCGGAGAGCCCGTCTCCTGCACACCTTTCCCAGGGCCGTGCCCGGCTCCCTCTGTGCTAGATCTGAGTCGCCATCGACCCAGAGCTGAATGGCACCTGGGTGACAGATGCTGCCCTGGGAGATGGCAGCCCCAGGGCACGGACACAAGCAGGTGGAGGGATGCTCAGGGAGGGCAGGGGCGGTGGGTGGGTCCCCAGCGTGATGGGGTTGTCTGTCCCCCCACCTCCTGGGTTGTCTTGGCTGTGGGGCACAAGCACCCATGGCAGGGCATTAGCATGGGGCGTTGTGACGCCCCAACACCCCCGTGATGGCCAGTGTGCTTTGTCCTTGGGGTGCAGCAATGTGCCAGACACCCTCCTTTGTCCCTCTTTCCCCAGCAGCCCTGGGGGCTGGCGGCGACCCTCCCCTGCCCGTGGGTGTGGGGACAAGAGACCTCTGCGAGCAGGGTGGCTGGGGGCCAGCTTCTGAGGGCTATTGTTGCCCAGGGTGGAGGACTGAAAGGGAGATTGTTCTGTCTCTCCCTGGGTTGCTGGGGATGTTGGTATTTTGGGTCATTAAACAGCTCTGATTTGGGGGGGTCGCGACCCTGGCAGGCCCTGAATAGCTATTGTTCCCTTTCTTCCCCTGTTGAATGGGAGGCCGGCTGGCGGCGAGGGGCTGGGGGAACGCACAGCATTCCCACACTGCTGCCTGGGGACCGCCAGATGCCGCATGCCGCCGCCAGATTAGGATAAATCACTGCCCCGCTCCCCTCGGCTTTTCTGCCCCGGGTGCCCCTTGGCAGGACAGGGCGAGTGGCTCGGCTTGGCTTGGCTGGGGTGTAGCTGCACCCCATGGCCCTTTAGCAGGGTGCTGGTAAACACCTTTTCCTTTTTATCCCACTCGTGTCCCCACGGGACCTGCGGTGGCGGCTGTTCTCTGCGGAGAGGTGGGGGTGAGAAGGGACTGAAATTCTTGGAGGCTTTGCAGGACACGTGGTGAAAAGCCGAAGCAGCAGACTTGTTATTGCTTCTCTTTGAGTGCTTTCTTGTTCCTCACACTGGGCTGAGCCATGGGGATCTGCAGAAGGACCTGGAGGCAGTGGTGCTTGTCCCACCTGTTACCAGACACCTCTGGGCATTAGTGACACTCTTGGGATGTGTACCATGCACAGCCAGCCCTGCCCTGCTGTGAGACATCCCAAAAAAGAAGCCTTTCTCATCATTGCAGGAGTTTCCAAAATTTGTGTCCATGCTTTGAATGCATCCTAGTTGATTGGGAGTGGTGGGAAAGGAAATGCCTAGCCAAAATAAGGATGCAAGGCACAAAGCCTTGGTGCTTTGTGCTCTCATCCCACTCCTAATGTTTGCTGATGGGGCAGCGGGAGCTGGGCACAGGGCCTCGCTCAGACTCCTTAGTTTGGCCTCACAGGGATTTTCCCCGTGCCACAGTTGGGGTTTTCATCACGGCTCAGTTTGGCAGCTGCAGATGGCGGGGCTGGCACGAGCCCTGCTGCCCTACGTGCATGAGGGCCTGTGTGTGTCACTCCTTGGGGCTCGGAGCTGCCCCTCAAATCCTTTATTCACCTGTTCCAGCCCAGAGCTGGGAGGGAGACAGGCACTGCAGGACTCGGGTGCCCTATAGGGTGCCTGGTTTCATCAGGCTCCCACAGGAGGTCCCTGGGAGCAGGCTGGAGCAGCCAAGCTTGTGGTTCTGTTTCCCCATCAGAGCTGAGTGGCTCCATGCTTGGCCTGTGGGCCAGTGGGAGTGAAATCTGCCCTTCCCTTCAGCCCAGTTGCACTGGGGATGCACCCCAGGCTGTTGAGCTCCCTGCCCTCTCGGGAAACCAAGGCACACCAGTCCCCTGGCAGGGCGGGGACAGCGGCAGAGCCGGAAAGCCATGCTGTCCCCGCATAGAATGGCACTGGTGGGGCAGGTTGGGGTGGTTTCGCCGCCTGCCCACGGGTGGATGCTGGCGCCAGGGTCTGACAGAATCTGTCCCTCAGGCACCATCCGGCCCGTCCGGCGCAGCTACTATGACCCATCCTCGGCGCCGGGCAAGGGAGTCGTCTGGGAGTGGGAGAATGACAGCGGCACGTGGACGCCCTACGACATGGACGTGGGCATCACCATCCAGCGTGCCTACGAGAAGCAGCACCCCTGGGTGGACCTGAGTGNCACGCCCGCCCTGAGCTCGGCTGGTGCCTCCGGCAGCCCCCCCGGCAAAGGCCCCCGGCCCAGCCTCGGCACCCTGAACCGCAGCCACCTGCAGCGCCTGGCCATCGCCCAGTCCCGCGTGCTCATCGCCTCCGGGTGAGTCCCACCGGTGCCTGGCCGGAGAAGGGGACAGCACAGACTTTTCCCCCTCCCGAGGGGCTTCAGCCCTCACTGCAGGGGTCTGTCACCCCTGAGCGTGGTGGGAGACCCCTCGGTGGTCCCCAGTCTCCTGTGGAGGGTAGTGGGTTCTGCTGGGCCCCTCGCCTTCCCCACAGGTGCCTGGGGACCGGAGCAGGGATGGAGTGGCTCTTGCATCTCAATGAAGAGGCTGAGACTGCTCTTTCTCTTGGAGTCAGGGGTTGGGTGGGGGACTGCGAAAGGCCCAAAGAAAAGCCATTCAGGCCCCATGAGAAGGGGTCCCTCCAGACCCCCACCCTCCAAAGACATTATTTTGTGATGGGGTGGACATTTAATGGGCCTGTTTCTCCCCTTTGTCTGGCTCTGCCATCAGCCTTCTGTCACAGCCTGGCCCCTTTCCTCTCCTTCTCCATCCTCCCCCTTTCCTCTGCTCCTGACCTGCCGGGAAACTTTCCCATGGAAGAGAGCCCCAAGGGGAGGGGGGGAAAGAGCTGTGGCAGTGACGTGGCCGTAGGAGAAAAGAGGAAGAGAAACAACAGACTGGCCCGGGGAGCTGTGACAAAAACGGGCCATGAATGGAGATGCAGTCAGGGTTTCTAAAGCGCCAGAGAAAAGGCGGTGGTGGGGCAGGGAGGGGCATGTTGCCCCATCAGGGGATTCTCTTTTTCCAGCCAGGGCCTGTGCAGTTGCTCAGGCAACTGTTGTGTGGCTCCTGGGCCCTGTGGGGATGTGGGTGCCTCCTGCCTGTCCTGACGTGATCTCTTCTGGCTCCCCTCAGGGTCCCCACTGTCCCTGTGAAGAACCTCACTGGCTCCAGCCCCGTCAACCCAGCACTGGCAGGTGAGGATGGGGCCGCAGCGGGTGCTGGTTTCCCCAGGGTGGGGAACAAACAGTCCCAGTGGGGCAAGTTTTGGGGAGCATCTGGGTTTCGGGGTGTTGCTGGTTTTTCTCAGTGCCATTTGTTACCTCCTTGCGCAGGGATCACGGGGATCCTCATGAGCGCGGCTGGGCTGCCCGTGTGCCTGACCCGGCCCCCCAAGCTGGTGCTGCACCCCCCGCCCGTCAGCAAGAGCGAGATCCAGTCCATCCCCGGCATCTCCCACTCCTGCCGCAAGACAACCAAGAAACAGGCCAAGAAGGGTGAGAGAGACTGTCCCACCTGCCCTTCCTGGTTCTCCTGTGTCCCCCATCCCTTCTGCTGCTCCTGGCAGTGGGTTTCTCCCATCCTTTGACTCTCACTCTCCCGCAGGTAAAACCCCAGAGGAGGTGCTGAAGAAATACCTGCAGAAAGTGCGGCATCCGCCAGATGAGGTGAGAGCAGCAGGGCTGTGCCAGGGCGTCCTGAGGGGCTTTGCCCTGGGATGAGCAGCTGGGGACACACACAATGCCGTGTGCAGGGATATCCCACTGCCCTGTGTGGCTCTGCCNCTACGAGAAGCAGCACCCCTGGGTGGACCTGAGTGCCATCGGCTTCTGCTATGTCATCGACTTTGCCACCATGGGCCAGATCAACCGGCAGACCCAGCGCAAGCGCCGCGTCCGCCGCCGCCTCGACATGGTCTACCCGCTGGTGTCGGGCACCCTGCCCAAGTCGCAGTCGTGGCCGGCCAGCCCCGGGGCGGCGGCGGCCCCGCCGGTCCCAGCCTGCACCTGTCCCCAGTGCCTCCTGGTCATGAGCGTCAAAGCCGCCGCCGCTGCCGGCCCCGGCACCTCCACCCTGCAGCCCCGCAAAGCCACCCCCGCGCCGCCGGCCGCCCCCAAGCCCCCGCTGCCCACGGCAGGGCCGAAGGCTCCGGACGGCGTGGCCGTGGTGCGCGGCTCGCTGAAGCCGCTGGCGGCGCAGGGGGGCCGGCGGCAGGCAGCCAGCACGCCCGCCCTGAGCTCGGCTGAGGCCTCCGGCAGCCCCCCCGGCAAAGGCCCCCGGCCCAGCCTCGGCACCCTGAACCGCAGCCACCTGCAGCGCCTGGCCATCGCCCAGTCCCGCGTGCTCATCGCCTCCGGGTGAGTCCCACCGGTGCCTGGCCGGAGAAGGGGACAGCACAGACTTTTCCCCCTCCCGAGGGGCTTCAGCCCTCACTGCAGGGGTCTGTCACCCCTGAGCGTGGTGGGAGACCCCTCGGTGGTCCCCAGTCTCCTGTGGAGGGTAGTGGGTTCTGCTGGGCCCCTCGCCTTCCCCACAGGTGCCTGGGGACCGGAGCAGGGATGGAGTGGCTCTTGCATCTCAATGAAGAGGCTGAGACTGCTCTTTCTCTTGGAGTCAGGGGTTGGGTGGGGGACTGCGAAAGGCCCAAAGAAAAGCCATTCAGGCCCCATGAGAAGGGGTCCCTCCAGACCCCCACCCTCCAAAGACATTATTTTGTGATGGGGTGGACATTTAATGGGCCTGTTTCTCCCCTTTGTCTGGCTCTGCCATCAGCCTTCTGTCACAGCCTGGCCCCTTTCCTCTCCTTCTCCATCCTCCCCCTTTCCTCTGCTCCTGACCTGCCGGGAAACTTTCCCATGGAAGAGAGCCCCAAGGGGAGGGGGGGAAAGAGCTGTGGCAGTGACGTGGCCGTAGGAGAAAAGAGGAAGAGAAACAACAGACTGGCCCGGGGAGCTGTGACAAAAACGGGCCATGAATGGAGATGCAGTCAGGGTTTCTAAAGCGCCAGAGAAAAGGCGGTGGTGGGGCAGGGAGGGGCATGTTGCCCCATCAGGGGATTCTCTTTTTCCAGCCAGGGCCTGTGCAGTTGCTCAGGCAACTGTTGTGTGGCTCCTGGGCCCTGTGGGGATGTGGGTGCCTCCTGCCTGTCCTGACGTGATCTCTTCTGGCTCCCCTCAGGGTCCCCACTGTCCCTGTGAAGAACCTCACTGGCTCCAGCCCCGTCAACCCAGCACTGGCAGGTGAGGATGGGGCCGCAGCGGGTGCTGGTTTCCCCAGGGTGGGGAACAAACAGTCCCAGTGGGGCAAGTTTTGGGGAGCATCTGGGTTTCGGGGTGTTGCTGGTTTTTCTCAGTGCCATTTGTTACCTCCTTGCGCAGGGATCACGGGGATCCTCATGAGCGCGGCTGGGCTGCCCGTGTGCCTGACCCGGCCCCCCAAGCTGGTGCTGCACCCCCCGCCCGTCAGCAAGAGCGAGATCCAGTCCATCCCCGGCATCTCCCACTCCTGCCGCAAGACAACCAAGAAACAGGCCAAGAAGGGTGAGAGAGACTGTCCCACCTGCCCTTCCTGGTTCTCCTGTGTCCCCCATCCCTTCTGCTGCTCCTGGCAGTGGGTTTCTCCCATCCTTTGACTCTCACTCTCCCGCAGGTAAAACCCCGGAGGAGGTGCTGAAGAAATACCTGCAGAAAGTGCGGCATCCGCCAGATGAGGTGAGAGCAGCAGGGCTGTGCCAGGGCGTCCTGAGGGGCTTTGCCCTGGGATGAGCAGCTGGGGACACACACAATGCCGTGTGCAGGGATATCCCACTGCCCTGTGTGGCTCTGCCCTTTCCCCAGAGGAGCTGTGTGCTGCATGCACAGCCCCTGAAGGGTGACAGCCCAGCCCAGGGCTGGGTGCCGGTCCCTGGGTGAGAGCAGGGCAGCCCATCAGCACCCATCCCCTGATCCCTGTCCTTCCCTCTGGCACAGGACTGCACCATCTGCATGGAGCGGCTCTCTGCCCCCTCTGGCTACAAGGGGCCCCAGCCGGCCGTCAAGCCTGACCTCGTGGGGAAGCTGGTTAAGTGCAGCCACGTCTTCCACCTCCACTGCCTGGTGGCCATGTACAACAACGGCAACAAGGTGAGAGGCTGCGGCCTCGCGGGACACCCAGCTCAGGCCCCTCTGCTGAGCTCCACGAGCTCTCCATGGGACAGAGCTCCAGCCTGGCTGCCCCGGACTACTCTGAGCTCCCACCCTGACTCAGAGTTTAATTTTTATCAGCAGCAAGCACTTGAGGACTGCTAAATCAGAACTCAGGGTTGTGTGGGTGTGTTTCCCCCCACTATGCCCAAATTTTTGTGCTTGTTTTCCTTGCCAGAGTGGACTTTGATCCCTGCGTGTTTGAGCAGTGCTACCTGGAATTTGGTGCCAGGCAGTGCTTCTCTAGCCACGGGAGGGCTTTTGCAAATACCCCTCGTGCTTGACATTCCCTGGAAAATGCATTGTTTGGAGATTTTCAATATTTATTGTATTTCCCTCTTTAAAAAAACAAAGCAAAACAAACCACCAATCCAGAGCTAGGGAAAGCAATGAGGACTGGAAAAGTGATGAGGAAGAGAAATGCAGACCTCAGGTTTTTGGTTGAAGTTGGATAGTGAATTCTCACGGCCCTGTCCCAGGTTCCTGAGAGTTTTTGAAATTATGTTTTTCCCCATTTAGACAACATTCAGTGCTGCTCAGGGACTCAGCGCCTGGCGTGGCTCGGTGCTGGAGATACTGGTTTCACTGTGTCCCCCTTTTTCCACTCTCAGGATGGAAGTCTGCAGTGTCCCACCTGCAAAACCATCTATGGGGTGAAGACGGGGACGCAGCCTCCCGGGAAGATGGAATATCACATCATCCCCCACGCGCTGCCCGGCCACGCCGACTGCAAAACTATCCGCATCATCTACAACATCCCCCCGGGGGTGCAGGTGGGTCTAGGGGGGCCGTCTGGGGGGGCTGGCAGCCCTTGTCACAGCTCTCTCACCCCCAGGTCCCACTGCAGCTCGTGCTTGACTCAGGAGCTTCTTGTCCATAAGGATGTTGTGGGAAGTGTGGGGTGTATCTGCATGAAAAGGCTGTCCCTGTCTGCTTGGTGGTGGGGGGATAGTGGCCATCAGTGCCCACCAAGGCTCGGGGGGTTCCCCTGTGCCCAGATCATCCTTTTGAGCTCCAGAAGGGTTTTTTTCTCCCACTTCCCACATCACAGGGACCAGAGCATCCAAACCCGGGGAAGAGCTTCACGGCCCGTGGCTTCCCCCGGCACTGCTACCTGCCCGACAGCGAGAAGGGTAGGAAGGTGAGCTGGCCGAGGCGTGCCAGGGTGGGAAAAGCAAACATGGCTTAAGCAGGGGAATGTGGGTGGAGGTTTTCCCCACAGCCCATCCAGCAGGCTCTGCAGGAGCCCTGTGACCTTCCCCTGCAGGCTTGGCAGCCTGGCCCCTCTGGTTTGGTTTTGGCTGGGGCAGGAGGCTGTGCTGGGATGCTCCAGGAGGCCTTGGTGTTGTGCTTGCTTTGCTGCCTGCCCCATTTCTGGCCTCCACAGGTACTGAAGTTGCTGCTGGTGGCCTGGGACCGGCGCCTGATCTTCGCCATCGGAACCTCCAGCACCACGGGCGAGTCGGACACGGTGATCTGGAATGAGATCCACCACAAGACAGAGTTCGGCTCCAACCTCACTGGCCACGGCTACCCCGACATCAACTACCTGGACAACGTCCTGGCTGAGCTGGCAGCTCAGGGCATCACGGAGGAGAGCCTGGCACAGGAGAAGGACTGAGACCGTGGCGAGGAGGCAAGGAAAAGGTTGCCTGTGCTGGCACCCACCAGGATAAAGCTGCTGGAGATACCTGCCTGGGGGCTTTTCAGGGCACACCTGGAGCCCCCTGCTCCCTGCGGCAGCCACGCAGTGCCCCAGGCTGGCTGGGAATGTGGGAGAAGGTCCTTTTGGCCATCCCCTTCACTCCTGCAGGGCGGGAACATCCCCACACACAGCTGTGGGGCTTCAGGCTGGCTTGGCCACTCCTCTGGATGGTGTCCTGTCCTCGCCACCACTGTGCTGAGGGCTTGGGGGGGTGCCAGGCTCCCCTCTCTCCTCATCCGTGCCAGTCCCAGCCTGACCCAACCTGGGGCTGGCACTTGGCTTGGGGTGGGAGCTGGGGCCACAGGAGTCCCCCTTGCTCTGCCTCGTCCTTCTGACGTTGTTTGTTTGTTGTTCTGTCCGGTACCTCCCCACTGGTCTCCTGTGTCTGTGGAGGCTGGGGGGCCCTGGGCTGCCCCAGCTCCCCCCAGCCCTGCGCCCCCTGCTCCTCTTGGCTGTGTCTGAGCTGTGCCCTGCAGGGTCCCCATGTCTGGGCTGCCCCTGCCTCTGCATGCCAGGGAGGGGCCGGTGGGTGGTAGGAAGTGTGGTGGGGGGGGACAATGACATCCCACCCCCCCGCAGTGGGTTCCTTGAACTCTTCGTATGGGGGCGTCCCCACGTTGGCATTTTTATATACCTCGTGTTTTGGGGTTTTGTCGTATATATGTACATATAGGGGGGCATCTGGGGAGGCAGCCTGGGAGAACGTGGTGCTGCAGCCAAGCTGGGGCTGGGCACAGTGGTGCTTGGGGTTGAGACAGGGGCTGTGGGGCCCCGCCACCCCGACAGGGCTCTGCCCCACGGGGGGGCTGTCACTTGTGGGTCCCCATGGGGCCAGGTGCAGGTGGGGCGAGAAGTGTCTCCTTTCCTGCCCCTGGAGAGGCCTTGGGGAGGTCTGGAGGGGAAGGTGGCTGGTGAGGGGTTGGCACGGGCTGGGCCAAGAGGGTGGTGTGGGTAGGAGAGTGTGGGTAGGGTGATGGGGGTGGGGGAAGTGTGTTCCAAGGTTCTGGGGTCCCTGTCAGCCCCCTGGGGTGACTGGGCCTGGGAGAGCCCTGGGCTGGTGGAAGGTGTCCCTGCCCAGGGCAGGGGTTAGGAATGAGAGAGTCTGTGGGGCCCCTTCCATCCCAAACCAGGGATTCATGGGGCCTCTGGGAGCCACCTGTGCCGGGTGCTGGGGGATCCCTAGCCCTCTGTGCTGGTGGGAGGGGGGCCCATCCTGCTGTGCATCCTTCTGTTGTCCTTGCTGTTTTCCTCTCCATGGCCTGGAGGGTCCGTCACCCCCGCGGCCACCCCGTGGAGGGACTGGGGGTCAATAAAGCGGATGGCAGGGGACTCTGGCGGTCCCTGCACGGCCTGGCCTGTCCGTTGTCTTCTGTCAGTCATCTGTGTGGCCAGGCGAGCCAGGGGCGCTGTGGGCAGGGCCAGGCACCCCGAGTCCCCCTGATGTCCCTTTGCACCGCTCTGTGCCCGGCCGCCCTCAGCCTGAGTTGTTACCTTCTACCTCAAGGGAGAAACCCTCCTTCCCCAGGCACACGCCCCTGTTCGGGTGGCTCTCAGCGGTGTGATTTCTCCTCCACGCATGCCCTGGGTTTTCCCCAGTGCAGACAAAGCCTGTCTGGAGCTATGCAAAACCCTCTGGGCGAGAGGGGGGAGGGTCCCCCACTCTCCGCGGTGCCAGCCCGATGGCTCTTACTGTGAGTAAGTCTTTCCACAACGTGACTTTTTTTTCCTTTTTTTAATGCTCTGTTGACTACACTGAGTTGCTGGCTGAAATAAAACTGCTCCGTGCCTCTCTGCATGCGTGTGTATATCTATCCCGATAGATATACATGGAGACAGGGGTTGCAGCTTGCAGCATGCAGGATTTGGGAGATAACCCTCCCCGGAGCCCCTTCGCTCCCTCCTTTTCCTGTGGGTTTGGGGATTTGGGCCACAAGGGGAGGGGGCACTCAGGGCACCGTCCCCTCCAGCTCTTGCTGGTACCCCTCACCCACGCTCAGCACCGTGCTGTGCTCGGGGCTGGCGGGGGCCGGGCTGTCCCCTGTCCCCAGCGTGCGGTACCCCCTGGCCCTGTAGCGCCGGTGGCCGTACCAGGCTGTCCCCAGGCCGGTGGCCAGCCCAGCCAGCACGGCCACGGTGACTCCGGCCACCTCTCCCCCTGACAATCCCCGGGCCCTGACCATTTCGGCCACGTGCTGGACCTCCTCCGGCCGTGCCAGCCGCCACACGTGGCTCTGGCCGTCCCTCACCCAGGTGCTGTCCCCGTCCCGCACCAGCAGGGTGTCCACGGCCGGCAGGTTGGCGGGGGGCCGGGTGAAGGGGGGCAGGCGGGCAGGCGGCAGCGAGCCCCCGGTGAGGAGCCCGGCCTGGACGCAGAACTGCACCTGGCAGCTGTCGCTGATGAGTGCCAGGTGCTGGCTGAAGCCCGGGGGACAGCCCTTGGCGTGGGGGTCCTCAGCCGTGCCCTGGTGCTGCCCAGCCAGGGGGTTCCCTGCCTGGCAGCTGAAGAAGCCCCCAAAGGGCACCGCGTACTCGGACCCCTCCTCGTAATCCTGGCTCACGCACACTCTGAGCTCGCCGAAGAGCTTCAGTGGGAAGTACCCCGAGGGGCAGGACTGGGCTCCGGTGATGGGGTTGGCACCGTGGGTGCTGAACAGCCCCCCAAAGAGGTAGCCCGAGTTTGGAGCTGCCGGCCCACTGGCAGCGCACCAGTAGGCGCTGAACTGCACCCGGGAGAGCCAGAAGATGTCCTGGCACTTGCGGTGGCAGAAGATGCCCAGGGTGCACTTGTTGTGGCACTCCAGGTGGCTGTGACCCTCCTCCCGCTCCTGCACGCCCAGCAGCACTGGCGTGTAGGCAGTGGGGCAGGAGAAGGCCCCGGTGAGGGGGTTCCTCTGCTCCAGTGCCCGGCACAGCGCGCCGGTGTCGGGACCGCCCAGGCCGACGCACTCCTGGAAGACTCCCCCGAAGGTGAAGTTGGCCATGGTGCCCTCGCAGGAGCCGTCGTCAGTGTTGGCGTGGAAGTTGAAGTTGGGCGAGGAGGCGTCGGTGCAGCCCGGGGTGGTGTTGAAGGTGTAGTAGCGGCGGATGGCGAGCTCCACCCGCCGGGCCACCCTCCGCACCGTGGGCGCCGGCAGCTCCGGCACCGCGCTTGGCTTGATGAAGAAGTACAGGGGCAGCCCCGAGCGGTCCAGGGCCACCAGCTGGTTTTGAATCCTCTCCTGCCACGTCTTCAGGGTGATGCCTGGGTAAAAAGGGGCCCCACCGATGCTCTCCACCCTGGAATTGGTGCGGTTGTCCAGGTACTGCTTGGTGAAGCCTGAGGTGACATCTAGGGATTCCTTGGATCCCACATTGACGATGCTGTGGAAGGCTGCGCCGGCCGAGGCGGTGACAGTGTTTCGTGTGGCCCAGCTGTCCTTCAGGAAGGTAGCCTTGATCTGGTCTTCCTGCACCAAGGTGGCTCCTGCGTCCACGGAGGTGATGACGTGGGTGCCGTAGTTGAGCACCAGCACCTCGGCTAGAAAATCGGCCATCTGGGTCTGGTTGTTCTCCAGGTGGCTGGCGATGCTCAGCAGCTGCTTCTTGAAGGCCTTGTCCAGGGCCGCCTCGGGGTTGATCTTGGCGGTGTAAATCAGGTTCCTGACTTGCACCCGGGTGGTGACAGCCTTGTCCCTCACGTGGTGGGTCTTGGTGCGGTGGAAGTCGCTGGAGAATTTGCCGTTGATGAAGGAGAAGAGGGACAGCTCCAGGTTGATGGAGGCCGAGGTGATGCTCTGGTAATCCTTCCAGGACTCGATGATCTCGGAGTTGATGTCCAGGTTGCTGTGCTTGCGGGGGATAGTGAAGATCTCGTCTGGGATGAGGTAAGATCCATCTTCTGTGGTCTTGCACTGTGAGTAGCCCAGGTTGATGACTCTGCCCATATCCAAATTCCTGAGGTTATCCCAGCCCCCCCCCGGCAGAACTTCCAGACGTGAGATCTTCAGGGTCTTGCTGCACGCCCCAAACCCTGAAGAGGATGAGAGTTCCTGGGACTGCTCAGCCCCTGTCACCCATGCCAGCAGTGCCCAGGTGAGCAGGATCCCCCAGAGCCCCCAGCCCATGGCTGAGCTGGTGCTGGGTTCTCACCAGTCGGAGCGGTGGGACAGGAGCCGGGAAAATGAGCCGGCTGAGGGAATTGACAAAAGGGAAAGGAGAAGTGAGAACTGAGGCATGTGAGAAATGACAGAGTGGGAACCGAGACCAGGGGGTGGGGAGCAGGAAGGTGTCTGTCCCTCCCTCTGCCCCACCATCTACATCAGGGCTCTCTGCAGCCTCTGCCCCACTGCTGTCCTTCCCCCAGGGTCTGCAGCGTCACCAGCCGGGGAAAGCCCCTCCTGCTCGGCAATGCTGAGCCACAGGGGCTGGGGATACTGATCCACCTCCACCCATCTGCTGCCTGGCTGCGCTTCGGGTTCAGCAGCACAGGCCAGGTGCTGCAAGTCTTGGGGAATAAACATTTAAGGAAGTGTCTGCTGTGAAAACTGTGACTCTTTCCTGTTGGGGAAGATGAAACATGAAAGCCTTATAAATATGATTGCCTGGCAAAAGATTTTGAGAATATGGAAACTATAAGCAAGATTGAAATGAAAGCAAGCTTTGACATACCAAGCCTTAGTTACTGAACAACTAGAAAACAATGGTATGGCCAGCTGAAAGTAATCCCCTTTTTGATTAAACAACACCCTTCTTGATTAGACAATACCCTCTGCCTGCAGACAGCTCCAAGGGTCAGAGCAGACCCTACTAGCCTGGCAGGAGGGGTCCAAAGAGTAGTTTTTAAGGTTTAAAATGTAACGCAGTATAGTAATGTAAGAGTTCTTATAGGCTATATGTAAATGCTATAGGATTTGTATCTTGTATTAGATTAGGTAGTGAGAATTAGAATATTCAGCACAGAAGAAGATTTATTGTATTGTAATGGGAACTTGGCTCTCTTCTCGTTCTCTTTGTCCCGCTCTTCCTCCTCTCCTCTCCTCTTCTCTCTCTCTCCCCTCTTGGGGCCTGCTCCGAGCTGTGGCTGGCAGCTCCAAGCAGGGCCCTGCACCCACGCCCTTTGCAATAAACCGCAGGTTCCAGGACCTGGCTTCAGAGATCTCTGTCTCCGTCTGTCCCGACCGTCCAACCCTCCCCCGCTCCTACACTTTCCATACAGACAGATTCACTTCCCCTGGTTTTGCTCCTGAGTTCCTCTTTCCAGGACACTTCTGCCTGGGAGGAGGCTGAAGTGACAGCTGTGATGGAGGCATAGGGACCATAGGTGCCTGTGTTTTTTGGGCAGGATAGTGCCAGGAGTGGGGGATGAAGGGATAACAGGAACACCATTGGGGATGTTCTTGCTGGCTCAAGCCCCTGGAGTAGCTGGAAAACCCTTGTGCAGGGATTCTCATCTGCACCAGGATGTGCAGGCTGTGTGGTCACCTCACCTAAAACCTACCCACTGTGCCATGGAGGCAGTGGAATGTTGCAGCTTTTTCCCCCAACATTTTGAGGTGGTGCTCTGAGTTAACCTCTTCCTGCCTTGCTTCTAATGTTGAGATTCCCATCAGTCCCACAGCATCTCTCCTGGGCAGTGCAGCTGGCCAGAGGTCCCTCCTAACAGTGTGACAGAAAAAACCCCACAGCCAAGGGCAACCAGGGATTTTGGGGATGCAGAATTTAATAGCATCAGCTGGCAGCTGTGCCAGTACAATTGATGCAAAAGGAAATTCAAGACTTCTCCAGAGGGACTATTTTTCCTGGATATGTGTAAACGGAGACACCTTTTTACCATCAAGTGAGTGAGGTTTGGGGGTTGTGTTTCCAGTTTACTCTGTAAATTTCCAGGCTTTATTTCAGCTCCCCTGGCCAGGCCAGATGTGCAACATCTGCAGATCTGCAGTGCAAGGGCCGGAGCTGTCGGGTGGCCCTGGAGCACAGATTCTATCATGGCCTAGCGTATCCGGGGAAGGCCTGGGGAAGGATCAAACATCTCCTGGAACTAAAGAGTCCTCTGTCTGGAACGGAGGGGGAACGTGGGGGAGGCCGAGGGGGAAGATGAGACACCGTCCTTGGGGACACTTCCTGTGTCATGGGGCAGCTGCCGGCCTGTGGGACTGGAGCTGGGGGGACTTCAACACTTTGAGGGGCTGCCCTGCCCTCGATTTTTCCCCCCTTTTTTGGGGGTATGTCCACGTGCCTCTTATGGAATCACTGAGCTGCTGGTGAGGGCACTTGGACTCGTTTTGTGCCTTCTCTGGGGGTGAGGAAAAAGAGAGGGGTGTGAGTCTGCGAGGTGATGGTGTCATTTGGGGGACCCCAATGTCTGTGGTGGGGGAGCCGGTGAGTGGGGAATGAGGGGGGAACAGGTGGGATCTCCTCCAGAAAGGGAAGTTATAGCCCCAAAATGCCTGAAATTCATTGATGTGCAAAAGAGTAGAAAGTGTAAAAATTCTCATTTTTATATACATTAAACCCACTATTTATTTCCAGATAAATCTGCTGTGTTATAGACAGGATTTCAGACTGTAAGGAATTCTGAGTATGGATCCATAGGGCTTGAAAATAAAAATACAATGTTTTATGTATATAAATGAAACAATAAAGGGCTTGAAAAGGCTAGACAAGATTATCTGTATGAAGGACCCAGAAACAGCTCCGTGTATGCGGAGTTCTTTCTCCCTCCTCCCGCTGGAACACCCGAAATCCGGGATCTGGGATTGACTGAAATTGGGATTTATTGCAACCCTAAAGGCGCTGCGCATGCGCGGTGGGCGCCACACACTCAGTGCTGCCGCCTTGTGGGCACACCCGGTACTGCAGCTCCGAGCGCTCCGGGTGCTTCCCGCGGCTCCGCCCGCGCCGGCACCGGGACATGGAGCTGGACCGGCACCGGGACATGGAGCTGCACCGGCACCGGGACATGGAGCTGGATCGGCACCGGGACATGGAGCTGCACCGGCACCGGGACATGGAGCTGGACCGGGACAACGGCAGGAACCGGCCGTGCGAGACCGCGGGGCCCTCAGTTGGGGCGGCTCCCGGCAGGAACCGGGGCCGCTGCGCCGGGAGCGCAGGCGCGGAGCCGGGAGCGGCAATGGCAGAGCTGGGGAGTGGCGGGGCCGGGCCGGGCGCNAAGTGACAGCTGTGATGGAGGCATAGGGACCATAGGTGCCTGTGTTTTTTGGGCAGGATAGTGCCAGGAGTGGGGGGTGAAGGGATAACAGGAACACCATTGGGGATGTTCTTGCTGGCTCAAGCCCCTGGAGTAGCTGGAAAACCCTTGTGCAGGGATTCTCATCTGCACCAGGATGTGCAGGCTGTGTGGTCACCTCACCTAAAACCTACCCACTGTGCCATGGAGGCAGTGGAATGTTGCAGCTTTTTCCCCCAACATTTTGAGGTGGTGCTCTGAGTTAACCTCTTCCTGCCTTGCTTCTAATGTTGAGATTCCCATCAGTCCCACAGCATCTCTCCTGGGCAGTGCAGCTGGCCAGAGGTCCCTCCTAACAGTGTGACAGAAAAAACCCCACAGCCAAGGGCAACCAGGGATTTTGGGGATGCAGAATTTAATAGCATCAGCTGGCAGCTGTGCCAGTACAATTGATGCAAAAGGAAATTCAAGACTTCTCCAGAGGGACTATTTTTCCTGGATATGTGTAAACGGAGACACCTTTTTACCATCAAGTGAGTGAGGTTTGGGGGTTGTGTTTCCAGTTTACTCTGTAAATTTCCAGGCTTTATTTCAGCTCCCCTGGCCAGGCCAGATGTGCAACATCTGCAGATCTGCAGTGCAAGGGCCGGAGCTGTCGGGTGGCCCTGGAGCACAGATTCTATCATGGCCTAGCGTATCCGGGGAAGGCCTGGGGAAGGATCAAACATCTCCTGGAACTAAAGAGTCCTCTGTCTGGAACGGAGGGGGAACGTGGGGGAGGCCGAGGGGGAAGATGAGACACCGTCCTTGGGGACACTTCCTGTGTCATGGGGCAGCTGCCGGCCTGTGGGACTGGAGCTGGGGGGACTTCAACACTTTGAGGGGCTGCCCTGCCCTCGATTTTTCCCCCCTTTTTTGGGGGTATGTCCACGTGCCTCTTATGGAATCACTGAGCTGCTGGTGAGGGCACTTGGACTCGTTTTGTGCCTTCTCTGGGGGTGAGGAAAAAGAGAGGGGTGTGAGTCTGCGAGGTGATGGTGTCATTTGGGGGACCCCAATGTCTGTGGTGGGGGAGCCGGTGAGTGGGGAATGAGGGGGGAACAGGTGGGATCTCCTCCAGAAAGGGAAGTTATAGCCCCAAAATGCCTGAAATTCATTGATGTGCAAAAGAGTAGAAAGTGTAAAAATTCTCATTTTTATATACATTAAACCCACTATTTATTTCCAGATAAATCTGCTGTGTTATAGACAGGATTTCAGACTGTAAGGAATTCTGAGTATGGATCCATAGGGCTTGAAAATAAAAATACAATGTTTTATGTATATAAATGAAACAATAAAGGGCTTGAAAAGGCTAGACAAGATTATCTGTATGAAGGACCCAGAAACAGCTCCGTGTATGCGGAGTTCTTTCTCCCTCCTCCCGCTGGAACACCCGAAATCCGGGATCTGGGATTGACTGAAATTGGGATTTATTGCAACCCTGAAGGCGCTGCGCATGCGCGGTGGGCGCCACACACTCAGTGCTGCCGCCTTGTGGGCACACCCGGTACTGCAGCTCCGAGCGCTCCGGGTGCTTCCCGCGGCTCCGCCCGCGCCGGCACCGGGACATGGAGCTGGATCGGCACCGGGACATGGAGCTGCACCGGCACCGGGACATGGAGCTGGATCGGCACCGGGACATGGAGCTGCACCGGCACCGGGACATGGAGCTGGACCGGGACAACGGCAGGAACCGGCCGTGCGAGACCGCGGGGCCCTCAGTTGGGGCGGCTCCCGGCAGGAACCGGGGCCGCTGCGCCGGGAGCGCAGGCGCGGAGCCGGGAGCGGCAATGACGGAGTCGGGGGAGCACAGGCGCCGGGCCCGGAGGTGAGCGGGGAACGGGGACAGCCCCGAGCGGGCCGCGGGAACGGGCCGGAGCGACCGGGGGAAGTGGGAGGAGTCGGTGTCCCGACGAACGGATCCGAGTTCTAAGGGAGGGCTCGGTGTGCCGGCGGAGGGAAAGCTGGTTACAGGATAAAGATGCAGAAGAACAAGTGTTGTAAACCCCCTTGGCTCTCTGACAGAGCAAACCTTCCAGTAATCCCAGTACCTCTCTCTGAGAGACGCTGGGATCATAAGGTTTTCCAGGAAAGCAAAA
Organism: Irena cyanogastra; assembly: GCA_013397155.1. Taxonomy (NCBI): domain Eukaryota; kingdom Metazoa; phylum Chordata; class Aves; order Passeriformes; family Irenidae; genus Irena; species Irena cyanogastra. Next base: position 37,930 of record VWZV01004394.1, read on the forward strand.
CAAGGACACAGATGAGGGAATAGGCTGCCAATTAATAATGATCTGATGGGTGTAGGAATGATTTTTGTATGTTTGACACTCCCCTTTTAACTCCTGCAATAATTTTAAAATTATTCCTTTAACAAATGATCTAAATTTGAGAATTTAAATTTGAGAGGAAATGGTGCAAAATAGATGTATGGAGAGATCATGGAATCCCCAAATGGTTTGAATGGGAAGAGACCTTAAGGATCATCTCATTCCATCCCCTGCCATTGCATCCACAGCCCAGGCTGCTCCAAGCCCCATCCAGCCTGGCCTTGGACACTTCCAGGCAGGGAGCAGCTGCGATTTCTCTGGGTTTATGGGCACAGGAGGAAATTTCCAGCAGGAACTGAGGAGTTTCCTTTGCTCTGTCCAGCCCAGCAGGGCTGTGGGAGGCAGAGGATGTGGGAACAGGAGCTTTGCCCACTGCCTCGGGGGAGTTCCTGCTGTCCCAAAACCCAGCAGAGCAAACGTTTGTGGTTTGACATCTCGTTAAAAGGAGGTGCCGAGCCAGGGGTGACATCCAGAGGGTGCCACCAGTCCATCCCTGATGCCCAGGCTGGGGATGAGCAGGCTGGTGACTGTCCCTGTGTTTGCTCTGCAGGATGAGGAAGCCAACCCTGCTGAGGAGGAAGATGAGGAGGCGTGGCAGGATGGACACAGCGGCCACCAAAGGCTGGGGGAGGCACAAGTCCAGGTGGGAGATGCTGCCTTCCAAGGAGAGGGACTTCTCTGTCCCACTGGAATTTGGGGCGTGAGGCCAACGGAACAAAGGGTTTGGTTACATTTTCTTACTCGGGTTCTCATGTGCTTTAGGAGGTATTTGTGGAAAGGTCATTTTAGTGAGTTTGCACTGGGTTTGAAGGACTGTGACCCTTGGGGCAGCAATCCCTGCACAGCTGCTGTGTCCCCCCGTGGCTCATCCCAGCAGTCCATGGGCTGGGCCTCCTTGTTTCCTCCTTCTCCAGGCTCTGGATGAACTCCTTCCTTTCCCATAGGAGGGGAAAGCCAGCAGGATGTGAACCAGAGCTGGTGCTTTAGGAAAGCCCCTCCAGCCTGGGAAGCTGCTTTTGGCTCCAGACACATTCCCAGAGCCCGGGAGCAGCAGGACCTGTGCTGTTCCCAGCAGGTGAGGCAGAGGTGCCTTTCCTTCCTCCCCTGCTGCACTTTGGCTTCTTGAGGCGTCTCTGGGGGTCTGAGGAAGAAGTTCTTTGTCCCTCCAGGGCAGAATTAGCCCTGGTCCCACTAAAAGCAGGAGGAATCATTTCATCCTTGTGTTTGGATACACTTTTTGTGTTTTCTCTCTGTTGCTGACACCGTGTGGTGAAGCAGCAGCTCCCGACCTTGTCAGTGCTGCTCCCAGCTTTGTTCATAGCTGTTAACTAAGAAACAGTAGTTTGCTGCCCTGTGGTAATTGGATTAAGGACAAGGCCTCCCTTTTTGTTTAATATTCCAGAGAAAAACTGCCAAGGAATAAAGCGAGAGCTTCCCCTGGTGAAAACCTGCCCAGTCTCACGCTGGGTTTGCACACACAAGGCTCAATCCCTGCTGGAATCCCAGTCACAGCCCCAGATCAATGTGCAGTTTAAGGTCTCTCAGCCTCAAGGACAGACAATCTCTTGCCTCTGGACGTGGAAAATCAGTTTTTCATTATTACAGCACCTGCTCAAGGTAATTATGGAATGGTGTAATGGTTTTTGAGTTGTGCACGTGGAGGAAATTCACTGGAGCAGCCAACCCTGCTCCACCTTCGTGGACAACCCTCTGGGTTTGGGATCTTGATTTGTGGGTGTGAAATCTCCTCACAGAATCCTCTGAGAATGAAACAAAGACAAGGAACCTCCTGAGATGGGAAGAGCCAGAGCAGGTTGTTGTGGGAAAGGAAAATTAAAGATGGTAAGTGCTAACACCTTTGTTCTTCCCTTATCCTGAGCTCTGTTCTTGGGAATGGGTCAGCTCTGGAAATTTCCTGGAGACACTGGAAATGATCCCTGGTCTGCTGAAAAGTGGGAAAAATCCCACTGGCAATTGCAGCCCCTGAAGGAGGGCAAAAAGAGCAGGAACTCAGTCTGTGAGTGTGAGAAATAAGGGAGGGACAAACATATGGATCATCCCGTGCCTCAGGGCCCTGGGAAAAGCCCTTGACTGAAAAACTGAAGTGCTGTTCCACAGGGAGCCCCTGCACATGCCCAGGGAATTGGGCTTATCCCAGCTTCCCTTCCAGAGCAAGAGGAGCACCCCACAGTGCTGTTTGAGACATTCCTGACTGGAATTGGGGCTGACTGGGCACTTTCCTATTTTCCTGTAGGATGTGGGCCGTGACATGAATTGGCTCCAACAGGGAATTGGCTCCAACAGGGCCCAAGATCAGTGTGGGGTTTGTGCAGGGACGAGCCAGACAGGGAAGGGGACCTTCGCCCACACTCCCAAAAAGCTGAGAAGGAAAAACACCTGCCTGCAGCTGGCTGCAGCTCCTGGAGCTCTGGGGTTTCTGGCACACTCAGGGACACGGGATAGTGCCAGAATCTTTCAAACCTTGTGAATGATGCAGTTAATACCACCCCTTGAGCCTGTTCTGGGCAGGCTCCTGCCCGTCGGCCACTGGTTGCAGGTGGCCGTGGAAGTGATGGAGGCAGTCAGGGAAAGCTGATTGTTTTTCCCTTGCTTTGGCAATCTGGTCAGTAAAAATACTAATTGAGCTCTTCCAGCAGGGAAACATTTAAGCAAGAGGTGCTGAAAAGGATTGGAGTTTCTGGTTTTAGGTCTCCAACTTAATCTTTGGATTGTCACTGGTCCAATTTTCATGGACTGGTCACCTTGGCCAGGAGTGTCCAATCCTGCTGGAAATGCACTAGACCAGGATGTCATTTTCATTTTATGCTGGTAAAGACCCTCTGGGTGACCCCCAGTCAGTGGAAGGACCAGACTGGGCTCCCAGGGCACTAATTCCAGGTGTTCTGGTTTTGGGAGTAGCACAGGAGCCTTTCCCTTGCCCAGAGGAGCAGCCAGTGCTTTTCTAAGTCCACAAATCCCCAGGATGGACAAGAGAGAAAATAACAGGAATATGGCAATCCCCCACACTGGGAGTTTGTGGTGCACTGGATTACATTTTGGATTTATAATGTTAAAGGGAGGTTGTGGAATGGCTTCTCTCCTTTTTGTCATTGTTATCACTGCTTTTGTGATCACACTGTGTCTTTATCACACAGTTATGTGTTGTCATTAATATTAAATTATTATATTTGTCTTGGTTTCCATTATTAAACTGATCTCACCCCTCAAGCTGGATTTTTGTTTCTGGTCTCTTCCCCATCCCACTAGGGGGTGAGGGAGCTGCTGGTGCCCAGCCCGTGGCCTGAGGCACTTCTGTGGGCTCCAAACCCGACAGACTGGAGCACTTTTGGGGCTCACAGAGAGACACCCAGTGCTGCGTTTTGGGGGCTCAAAACTGGCCTCATTTGGCCAAGTACAGAAATAGACACTAAGTCCTGGTTTGGAAACCAGTGTGCCTCAGACAGCATTTGGGATCTCAGAGAGACCAAGTTCTGCATTTTAGAGGCTTGAAGCAGAGACCATGTCCTGTGTTTGGGAGGTCTTGAAACCGGGGTCAGTCAGCCAGTGTTTGGGCTTCACCAGAAGAGATTTAAGTGCTGCATCTTGGGCTTGAATGAAAGCCCCAATGCCGCGTTTTGGTGCTCCAGGCGGGCTCTTTAGGCCAGGGCGAGTCCGCGTCTGTGAGCTCCGAGCCGTGCCTCAGGCACAGCCCGAAGCGGGGCTCCCCCGGCCCCGGCCTGTGGGGCTGCCGGCGGAGCCCCAGGGCCGTGTTGGGGCTCAGCGCGGGCTCCGGGAGGCCTTCAGGGCTCAGAGCGGAGCCCGGCCCGCCGCGTCGGGCCCAGCACGGCATCCCGGGGGCTGCCCGGCCCCGGCCCGGCCCCGG
>VWZV01004395.1:0-15510 GCA_013397155.1 Irena cyanogastra
GTAAATATAATGTATCTTTATACAGCAATATGGACACTTTCAATGTTAATTAAAAAAACCCACAACAACTGAAAGGACTTTTCTAACACAAACAAATATCTAAAGAGCTGTTTTATGCAAATAAAATGAAAAATAAGTTAAAATAAGGTTACAAAGCCATGAAATTTCAACAGGAAAATATATGGATACATTTTTATTTTTTTTCATCCTTAATGAAGAAACATGCCAGCTTAATAATACAAAATTTAAGAAGGAATGGATTGGCAAGAGATAAGCTGTAAAAAGCAAGNGTAAAAAGCAAGACAACATATCAGGATAGCTGTAATGTAGTGCTTTATTTAAATGAGGAATTGCACAATCTAATGGTGCAATACAGAGAATGCAACCATGAATACTAAGAGGTTAAATCCTCTCCTGGATTACAACGTCTCAAAGGAGCAAAAAGAAATAAATGAATACCATGTAGACAAGAGCTACATTTCTCATGGGGCAGAGATGCATGTCTCGTGATAAGAAATAACATAGCACTCAAATATTCCCTAGCACATTTTCGGTTATTGAAGAATCTTTGGTATTTACAACTGAGAATTACTAAACCATAGGGAAAAGAGCAGAAAAGCTGGGAGGGAGATATGCTCACAAACAAGAGTCCTTTTTAAATAATGTGTTTCTATCGCTTCACAGATCTTTGTGACACAGAAAATGTGTAGGACATGTCTCACCACTTTAACATAACAGTAAAAACGGGTGATCTAATCATAGATGCAAGGTTCCCGTTTGATCCATAGAACATATTTCTACACCTGATAAAAATATAATCTGAAGATTCTGTGTAGGCCCTAGACTCTTATAGAAGTGGATCAATAAGTGGCTTCTAAACCAAAAACGTATTTGTGATGAATCTGGCAGAAAGATGCAGATTACCAGCTAAATTTCTTCTTTAATTACAAGTGGCCTGATAGCCACTGTCAAATATTATTCTGTTACTGAATGAATGCAAGGATTTATGTGTGTGTGAAAAATTATCCTGCTCAGTGAACTGCTTCATATCTGAAGGCAGCAGATGTAATGAGACATAAATGGTCTTGTCTGATCTTGGGTTAACAAAATCTGGAAGGGAAAATTTGAGGGAGAAGCTACAAAACCCAAGGGAAGTTATTCTAATATTTTCCTATGATGACAAAAAAACCACCCCAAACAAAACAAACAAACAAACCACAAAAAAACCAAAAAACAAACTAAAAAACCAAACCCCAAACCCAAAATAAACATGAAGAGAAATCAGTCAGAGAAGAAAAACAGGACTTCTGCAGTAGAAAATGTAAATTAGGAGTTCCAGGCTTTGTACATTTTAATTTGAATATTTTAATAATCAAGATTTTTTCTGTTGTCATTATTGTTTCATGTCAAAAATAGGAATGAGAATAAAAAGCTCAATGCATTTTCTTCCATAGATTTGTAAGGGGCTTGGAGGAAACAATTCTAAATAGAAACAGTTACTACTCAGGTATGATTGCAAAAGTTTAAGGGAAATATAATTCCCCCACATCAGAGATCTGAACTGACTGGTAAAAATACTGGGACTGAATGTAAGCATTCTTCTGCATCTAGCAGAAACACTTCAGAGACATGATTTTCTTTTAGGGAATAACTAATAGAAAAAATTTCAAACCACCAATAAAAGATACCAATATGGATACATTTTCCCTGTCTTTGGTGAACACACAAAAAGAATTACTAAATGGAGATTTTCATCCTGAGATATTATTCTGAATATAGACAGAAAAAAATAAATTGTTTTTAAATGAGAAAAGAAGGTTTTTTACTCTGTAAATAAATTTTACATTTTGAGATTTCTTACAGGGTGTGAAAGAAGATTGCAGAGTTATACTATATAGAGTCAACATATTCGTAATACACATTGAAAAAGTTTCTTCCCCTGGATTAAGGGAGTAATTTTAAAAATAATATAACTATGCATAGACATGGTGGCACAAAAGCTTAAAAATAAACAATAATTTTAAAAATACCCAGCAGCCAGTTTTGTTAGGTATTTTTAAATTGTAACATAGAAATAAAATTAGTAAATCTATTCTAGACTTTAGTGCTGGAGTGAGCCCACATTTGCTCAGGATTTTTATTAGGATGCTCATATAGATATTTATTGTTCTGTAAATAACTAAGTACTTGTGGCCTCCTCTGTTAATCTCTATGCACACATTTACAACCCTCAACTGTTAGTTGGAAAATTACTATAGTTTACATGGGCAAGAGTAATCTGATAAGTAATTCATCCGGTTGATAGACCTGACAAGTGTAACCAGAATTCGTCACTGGTTTCCATGTTACTGCTGTCTGACCAGGTGTCCTTCCTAGATGAGTTTGGCAAAGAATTGACTGGCATACAGTTGACTGAATGGAAAGTCGGGCAAGCTGGGAAACTACTAAAAATATGATAACATTTTGATAAGAATGGTGAATGCTTTCTAAGCCCCAGTAAGGACAAGCATACTTAGCCATGTAGATTTTTTTCCTCCTTCCGTCCAAATGGATTGTAGTACAATATATGGAGTTCTGCGAGAGCCATCAGTTTTACAGTTTACCTGGTGTTACTGTTTCATGAAGCTTTGTCAAGGAGACACAACACTTTCTCCATTTCACCTTTTCTGTTCCCAAAGAGAAAAATTCATACTTTTTCATCTCAGCTGAGTTTAGATGCTGTCCTTTTCTTTTAACATATTGAACTAGCATTTTATTATTTCATAGTGTAATTAGGTATTTTATGAATTCACAATTACTTTTTTACCTTGTAGTTTAGTAAATCTAAGATTAACAAATTCTCATTTTAGCTAATCTTTCACTCCCAAGTCTTGTAAATTGAAATGATAAAGAGATTGCTCAACATTATATATCACTATCCAGTCTTACTGCTTCTGCTGATAGTCTTGCAATTCTTTCTATACTGCTGATGTTAGTTCAGACTATATATCCTGAGACACACCTTTCTTTTTGTTTTGGGACATGCTTGAATGGAAACCACGTGATCTGTAAAACATTGGCAAATTGCTTGGTTTAAGCTGATTTCAGTCATAGTTTCAAGGCTTTACAGAATTTCTATTTAGTGAGAGAACAAGAAAATGAACGCATTTTCATTCTGGCTCAATACCTAAGTTTTAAAATAGAGAAGTAAATTCACAATGGTAACATTTCTTACTTTTTATTTCCTCCAGTTAGAACCTGGTCATATTGGCACAGGTTTTCCTCATAAGTAAATTGTTTTGTACAAAACCATTAATTATGTCACTGGGCTAGCTGAAGTCCATAATTATTTTCAGGTGAATCTTGTAAGAAATTATCATCAAATCTAGATCATCCTGTCTGCTGTAAAGTGCTGTGGAAATCGCAGACCCATTTTAAATTAGGAATAACTGTATAGTGAGACATATTTACAAGAGCTGAACGGCTGTGTCTTTGCAACAAACAGTAAGACTCTTTCACCTAAAGTAGAGCTGCTGTGAATGGTATATTCTATCCTCTGATTTACTTTTGTTTTCTGGAAAAAAAATGAAGCGTTAAAAATAGTGGCAGTAAAAACTAATCACAAAACAAGGAAAGACGAAGAGTAGCACAGATTATTATATAGCTCAGAGGAGATTAGAGAATTAACTTATGTTAATATTTAGCTATACACAGACATACAGATTAATGCATAGCTGTATATGCACATGCACTTATGCATGCACATACATATACACACGTGTGTGTGCCATTAGACAAAATCTTACTGGCACAATGAAAAAATGAAATAATATGCAATCCTCTTCCTGGTTTTTGAAAGAAGCAGGGTTGAAACACATTTTCTCAAGGAACCTTCCTGGTGTTTTTTCGCTTATATTGGAAAAAAAACCAAAACTTCTTGTCCTCAGGGGAAAAAAAAAAAAATTGGGAGATTTTACACAGACAATGATTCAAACTGACTTGTTCCTAGTCACTTCACAGAAATTAATTTGGACTGTTAAGGGATCAGTACGCTAATTGTTTTAAATCCTATTCCAGCAACCAAATCTTCACATGAACAGTATGGGAGGTTGGGGGTGATGTCCTGTACTTCTGTGACCCAAAACTAATTGCAGATAAGTTGAAGTTTCTTCAATTTATGTAATTTCTGTATGTAACTTTGACTCTTCAAAGAATACAATGAATCATGTTAGCTTCTGTAATGAAGAGATAATTTTAGCTTGTTTCTTTTTGAGAAAGACTTTCAGTTACATCTGTTCATCTGTCTCCTGTCTTCAAAGGCTTTTGAACACATTAGTCAAATGTAACCAAATTTGATAAAGAAGTGTGAATGAGAATAACTGAAACTGCTCTCTGATTAAATGAATGATCAAACTAGTGATCAAACAATGGTGTGAAATTAGAAATAATCTATTCTCTTGCACTCCAATCAGCAACACAACCTTGCCCTTGGCCAGTCCCTACCCATACCAAAATTAGACAGTCTGCTGTCTATAGCAAAGATTAATATATCCTTCTCCTATTGCTGTCTTCTAGGGATGCTTGATGTCCTAACATGTATTCAAATTACAAAATAGGAGGAGTAGCATGGCAGAAATCTGGCAGTTCAGCTTCATTTATTCTCACAAGCAATGTGTTTGGAAATTGAGATGTTCATCTAGGACAAAACCTAAAAAAACCCATATTGGCACTAGATTTTCAGCCATTGGTGTAGGAGACAGAAGGCCTCCTGTTATAGTTCGATTATCCTATTACATCATCTATTACATGATAGAAAGGGTTTCTAAATACAAAAAAAACCCAAAACAAACAAATAAAACAAAAATAATAAAATGAAGTTTTCAACAACAAATACATAATTAGAGACAAATTCAGTATTTCACTCATTATTACCATTTTTCCCTGTATTTGTTTTCTTTGTCTGTTTTAATAACATAGTTTAAATAAGACAGTGTTACATAGTTAAGAATTTCTCTTCTTCAGAGAGAAACATGTAAGTAAAACTGTATTGTTCTTAAATAATATTCAACATTTCCTATAAGGCATATCTTTTTCCTGGTATAGCAAAGATTCTGGATGTCCATTTCTATCCTTTTTCCTATGAGAAAAACAGAATTAATTATACATACATATTTTAAGACTTACTCTAATCATTTAAGGTGATATTAGCTGTTCAGATACATAGACATTAAAAATCTAGACTGTGAAAAATATTTGTAGGCTCCTAAAAAGCCTCTTAAACTAAGATGCAGATATAAAGTTAGGAGCATATTAAAACCTTGTAAAGGTTTATGAGGAGGAAATGAGGTTGGTCATTAAACTGCAAAACCTTTTCTGACTTACTGCTCATCTTCTTTATGTCTCTGTGCCCAAGAAAAATCTTCAAGACTACTTGAAGAACAAGCAAACAAAAAGAGGTATGTGAGCAGAACAGAAAAAAGAAAACCCAACCTGTTTGTGGACTTTCCTTTGGAATAAATCTAACGAACCCTTGAAATCTGCAAGGGTTGATACAATTCTAACTCTTTAGGAGAAGAGAACAAAATTATTTGTGATATTTAGATGGGCTCTTTTTATGATTCTAGAAGGTTGCTATAGACATAAATACTAAATATTTTAGTAAACATGTTTTTTGTTCAATAACAACACATAGTTAAAATATTTTCTGGTTTTAGAGACTCATAAACCATTAAAATATCTTTTTAAAGTACATTATGTTAAATGAAAGTTTACATATATCATGCCAAATCTAACATTCTGAGAGAGAGATGAGTCTGCTGTGACTCCATGCTCCTATTTCCAACCAGCAGTGAGACAGAAGTTGCATTTCCATCAGGTATGTGTACACAGGGCACATGTACAACACAAAATTACAGATACACTTAGGTGCTGGTGGCACAGATCACAGACAGACACACTCATCAGTCACACAATCACTGACTGCATGAGTGACCTCACTCTGCTCCCCTCTCTGTCTGAGCAGGATGAAGATTAAATAGTGGGGGGAAAAAATTGTGTGTATATATACATATGTATATATACATATATAAAAGTTGGATCCCTTTGTCTACTGAGTTCAGATGCTCAGTCTGCCCAGTGGATATCCCTGGTTTCCTGTCTACCCTGTGTCTAGCTTCCCAGGTCCCAACAGCTAGACAAGTGTGCTAACCAGAAAAGTATTTGCATTCAACTGCCCTTTTTTCCCCCATAGCTCATCATTTTCTCTCCCCAAATCACCTAAGCCCCTCCCTTCTCCTGCTTTTGGTTCTTCCCCTAAATATCCCATAGTAAGTTCTCTGCAACCATGAACTCTCCCAGCATTCCATAGTGTGTCCCACACCCTTAGACATCCCATACTTAGTCTGACAGGTGATCCAGTGAGTTGCATCAAGACTTGTCTTAATGAGTTTCAGACTGGGACAGCAGGGCTGGTGGCTCTCATGGGACAGTTTTGGGAGGGGTCTGCACAGGGTGTTTGTTCATCTCTTATGGATTCTTAATATGGGATCCTGCCTGCAACTGTGCATTGCTGGGCTCCTCTGAGCTTGTGGAGATGGGCCTTTGATGGCCTTCCCATAGTAAAAGACTTGTGTGGAGTCAGATAAGGGCATTATCTGGGCTCCCACTCCTGCCATTGTTTATCTGAACCCTACTGTGGATGCGAAGATGAGTTTGTGAGCATAACCTAGCACTCCCAAACCCAGGCCTATCCAGAGATTACCACAACATCCTCTCTCCTTGCACAAGAGATCCCGTAGGTCTGTTTCATATCCTGGTAGGGTTCTGCTGCCAGAGCAGAAATTCTAGTGCTTTCCCAGCTACATCCCTGAGGACTTGTAGGTCTATGTGGCTGTGGTCTGCCAAATCTTAAAGATTGTTTATACTTCCTACTTGCGAAAAGAAGGGAATCAGAGAGTATAAAAAGAGGTTTATCTCATTCAATGAAACACTGCATAAGAATAGAATCCTATATTTGTGTGAAGCAAATTTAGTCTCTACAAAGCTGTATTTTTAGTATGATGAATGGGAATTTGACATTAGGTAATACTAATATATGACAGCTGGTTTCTGTATACCGCGGTGAAAATGTTCCTATCACTGTCCCTAATGACTGTGAAGATTGTCAGCTCAATCATTAAAGGGTTTCTATTTCCTTTCCTCAGAGATAATGGCCATTTTTGCTTTAATATCACAATAAGCCTCTAGTTTTGCTACAACAAATCATAATGGATTATGTTGTTACAATATCTGTCCATCCAAGAAAAATGAAGAGTATATTAAATCTTGCTCAAAACTGTGTTGCTCATTCATTTCACTTTTTCCATCAATACAAATCTAAATTCTAGATTATAAGGCAGGTCGAAACAAGGAACAAACATATTTTATGATTTTACGTGAGAAGAAGTTTCATCAGATTTTGTCTTTAAGGTGCTATTGAAAATTAAACTACAGGAAAAAAATTAAGAAGTCAGCACTGCTATGTAGAATAATGTTCAGTCTTCAGCTATGAATATATGAATAGTATCTTTCTGTTATTTCAGGATATTTTCCCATTTTTTTCATTTTCTCCTAATCAAGACCAATCTTAACTTCTTGTGTCTACAAATATGTGAACCTTATAACTTATTTAGCTAGACATGTTTTTTCCTAAGGCAGTTCTGAGGTCTAGTATGTTAGAATAAATTTTTCATCTATTTATGTTTGCTGAAAGAAACTCCTCAAATGTCAATGGCTGATGTCAATATGTCCTCAGAAGACAAATGAAAAATCTTGACTAGGACTTGGTCATATTACACACCCTCCTGATATGATGAAAAGGAAGAGTTTCTGTGTCTCTTAGCTTTCCAGCCTGTGATACCAGAAAGTCAGAAAAAGCAGGAGGATTTTTTACTCTCTCAATAGGCTGATGAACCAGTCAGGTATCTCAAATGCAACATTTACTACTAGGCAGCCCCTCAGGTACAACATTAATTATCTGAGAAAAGAAAATGCTATACTAGTTCGGAGAAACTGATCAAACCCCCAAGATTGCAACTATGTATAACTTATATTTTTGGTGACTTATAGTTCACCCATTTTGTGATTTGGTAATTCCATCATAGGCTAGAAAGAAGTCTGTCAGTTGAGACAGACCTTATGCTGGGAGAGAAAACATTGTAAGCAATAGATAGATAGATAGATATACAGATATAGCTTATAAACATTTTACCTTATGCCAGCCCAAACCATCAAGCATGTCAAAGCTGCTCTAGTGAAAACTTTGGCTTCCTTTTAGCCATTTGAATGCTGCCAGATAGTCCACTTTTTTGTCTTCCTTGACATCTTCTGGTTCTCCTGGTTGCAAATCAAATCTGAAGGAAGACCAGCACCTATGGCCATTACAGAATTTTTTAAGCTGCTTTGGCAAATTCCTTAAAGATACAAACACATACGCAGAGAAATCTAAAATATTTCAGTAAAAACCTTCTTATGACAGAAAAGGTTGTTTTCACTTACAGTAAGAATTAAAGTGCATACCATGGCAACTTGTAGAATGTTTAGAAGATTAATTTTTCACAAAAAACCCCCAGCTTTTAAATAGATAACATAGAAAGGAGACATTAAACATGAATTTTGCTGTCTTTTTACTGAAGTATTACATTCGAAATCTCCATTGTCATGCTATGTTTGGATTTTTTGTTTGTCTGTTTTTGAGTTTTTTTGAAATTACTGAACAGTCCGGGCAATGTTAAGGACAACCTGATCATGTATGTAAAATGACCCATTTTTGCATGATACAAAGATGTTTTCTGTTGTGTTGGGCTTGGAGACGGGGAAAGTCAACTGTGGGGAACAGCTGGTAGCTTGTCTTTGTCTAGGAAGCCATGTGCTGTAGCTGCCACCTTGTCTTTGTCCCAGGAGCCATGTGGAACTAAGTCAAGGTGGTGAACATCTTCATTGTGGGTAAAACACTTTCTGTTTTTGTACACTTTCGTTATTAATGTTGCTGCTGCTCCTGTGCGTTTCTCATTCCATTGCTTTCAGTAAATTGTTATCTCAGCCCATAGTCTCCACTATTTGTTCACTCTTGCACAGGGACTGGGGGGAGTTAAGTGGCTTATTTGGAGTTTAATTCCCAGCTGGTGTTAAGCCACCCCCACATGCTATAGTGCGCTGTGCTCTGGAGACAGTACACATACAGAGATGCCTTGATGTGAGCAGGATTGTACATGACTTTCAAATGGTTGATACATCACAAATCTGCTGTGAGCAATTGGTGGAGGACCTTGTTTCAATGCAGAAAGCAAGAAGCCAAGATGGTAAATAACACTTTTAGTCCTGAAAACACTGTAAGATATTTTTTAAATTAAAAGGTAATTTTTTTACAGTCTATAGAAGCTTACCAAAATATCCTCCTGTCAAAGAGGCAGTCAGTGTAATAAAACAGAGATAAGCTGAATATAATGACCTTATTTAGGTTGTGGAGGAAAAGGGTACAAATGCATATCCAAACAGAATCATTATGTTTAATGCTTTCACATTTTGTCACAATAAATGCTAAGGAAATATAGAACAATTACACTCTAAGAAAGGGAACAGAACTGTATCTTTTGAAGTGCTGGAAACACAATTGGGTGAAACACTTTGCAGGTTTATTTAAAAAATACTATAGTAGTCTGGCTGACTATAAAATCTCGTAGGGTTTCTTAATTTTCTTTTCTATTATGCAGTCATTGGTGCATATGTTGTACTCTAAACAACCAAAAAATTCAACACAGAGAAATGTAAAAAGATCCTTTGGAGACAAACATGATGGCTATATTATATATAAAACTCTATTCCAGTATTTATCAAAAAGTGACACCTCCTTACCTTTTGATCTGCTATTATACTCTAGCTTTTCTTTGAGTTCAGTTAAAATAGACTAAAACTAAACTAGGATATAACGTAAATTGTTGTAAATAGTTTAATTAAACATGTTTTCTCTTAGTAGTGAGTAGTTTCCAAGTGATAAAAGAGGTTGCGGAATACCATTAAAATAGGATTCATAGAAGTTACATTTTCTTGTCTTAATTTGTTCAGATGTGTCCTACTATTCACAGGTAAATTTTGTTTGCAAGTTTTGGTGTTCGTTCCAAGTCTGTTTAAGATTTCAGAATACTCAAGATTTTTGTGTAATTACAGAATCACATACAATGCCAGTCTGCTGAGCATTAACAAAACTGATTATTTTGACATTGTTGCCCTTCTAAATGTTGACTGTGTGAAATATGTTCTCCTGGCCATGTGCAGATAGTGTTTATTCTGTAAATTGGAAATATATTTTACAAATTTACTTTTTGGAAATGTATTAAGTAAGGGATTCCACAACAATTATTTAAGACAAAAATAGTCCTTATTAGGATGCATATTTTACTCTGGTTCATACACATAGTCAGGACAGAAATTGGAGCAGATTTTGAGGCAGAAAGATAGATTTTGTCATAATAAAGATAAATGATAATACCAATTTTTAAAATTCAGCAGACTTCTCTTCAGAGTCTGAAAATTTTCTACTGCTTATCTTTCCCCTGTTTTTCTTTAGGAAAATGATAATTCTTTTGTTTATTATTTCAAGAATATTATTTTACCTTCCATATATTCCTGAAACTTTATCATAATTTATTACTAGTTTTCTTCCCACAAGACTAAATCACCTATATGGAAACTGCTGATTTTAGAGACTTAACTAAAAGGAAAAATGCATGATACATTTATTCTTTACTTCCAATTAATCTATAAAATTTAAGTGAAAGGAGCAGTGAAGAAAGAAGAAAGAATACAAATCTTTGTCAATGTATGACACAAAACTGAAAGCAAGTTTTTGATTTGTATGCTTGAAAGCAATATTAGACCATCTTTAAAAATTACTCCATATAACACTACCTTTGTGTTACTTACCAGTAGAGATTTCCAAATCTTATTCAGTTTATGTCAAGTTATTTCTATTTTCAGGTAAAAGTCTAGTTACACTAAAATGGTTCAGCATAAAAGAAAAAAAAAAGGTAGGACCTGCACTCCTATTCTTGAAAAGTATTCTGTGCTTCCTGATGTACTGTCTTGATGCTTTTTGTGCTAGAATAATGAAGACATTTTGTGTTGCTTTTTTTTAAGCCCATTTTGATTTGTCATGTAATTATATGTGAAGAAAAATATAATTCCATTGGTTTGTGCTAGCTATGCTTTGACAAGGCAAAGAAATGCTATTTCATGTAATTTCTGTTCCCTGCAGAATTTAACAGAAGCTAGGTGGCTAGCAGCTAGGTACAGATAGACTTTGTATAGGCTTAGTCATTTAAGACACTTGACTCAAATAGCATTCTCAGGCTGAGCCCCTAACACAAAATTATGGTCCATAAAAAACCTTGTATAAAAGTTACTTTTTTTCAAAACCAAAAAATCAGGAGTGCCAACTTTTGGTGGGATTTGCTTTACATGTAGTTAGAATATCCCATACAAATATTTATACGTACAGAAACTTAAAACTATTATAGAAAGTGACTTCTAGCTTCAAATCACAGGGATTCCTTCCTTTGTTCAGAAAGTCCACTTAGGATGCATTGTTTTCCAGGTTGTTTTCTGGGTTTTCTTTTCTTCTTCCTGTTCAAATATTTGCAACAATAAAGCTGTGAAATTATTTTTCTGGGAATAGAGAAAACATCCTCTCCCAAAAGAATGGATGTGTTGTCAAGGCAACAGATAGGGAGGGCTTTCAGGAAAACTGTATGCAAGGGGCTCCCACTGAATTTCTCCTTGATGTCAATATTGGACTGAAATCTCTGGGAAAGACCATAAAACAGGTCAATAAATGGAAAATTGAAAAACATAATTTAAAATAGAATAAGAAGGTCTGTGTTACCAATTTATAGTTTTCGTTAATTCTTCTTTAGCTGTAGGCTAACTTTATTAATATACTTATTATACAATTATTTTTATAATTTTACTCAGTTTTTCTTAGCTCTAGGCTGACTATGTATTATAAAAATGTCTATCAAATACCTATACATATTGCTCGACTGACTGATTTAAAATTGCTAATTTTAAATGGCTAGTAATGAAAGATTTTTCTGCCTGTTTGAAATACTCAGTGAAGCAATGAAAAATATTTCTGCATAAAATCTAAAATGGCTTCTGGCATGAATTTATACTTAAGTTTGATGCTGGAAGAGAAAAAAGAAAGGAATAAGGTTTGTTGACTTAATTTCTGTGGATAATTCAGTGTTACTGGCACCAGCAACTCACCAAGAAAGATATTGTCCCAGCAATTCTCTATAAATAATTTATAAGGCCATACTTAGCAGTATGGCTTTTTAAAAACGGTCCTTGCAAAAAAGTTGAATTACATCATTAAACAGAATCATTGAGAGTGGTCAGGGTGCTTTTTAAGCAGAGAGTTTTCAGGGAGTGTAGAATAAAGCAGTTAATCTGCAAAACTCTCTTAAATCATTGCCTTAGAAAGGTCATGAGCACATAAGTATGATTTAAACATGCTTTTCTAACACCTAGAAGAATTACTATTCTACTGTAGCCTATGCATTACATCCATGCAAGGAAATTATTTTCTGGGTAGACTGATGTCAAATAAAGACATTAAAGAGAGGTCCAATCTGGCTTTACTACCAAAATTAAAGAGCAGCTGCAACAAAACCCTTTCATTTAAAATACAAATTGGTACAGTACAAGATCTGATTTAGTTTTACAGCAAGTAGCTTTCAGAGTAACTAATAAAACAAAAGCTGTTCTTCACAAGAAAAAAAAAAAAATCCAGCATTAGTTTTCAGGGAGGGACAATGAGTTCAGAACTCAAATTAACACTATAAGGTCCATCCAAAAGTGGCTACCCTCAAATCTGCTGTAGATAGAATACATTAGAAGTGAACTCGCAAAAGGCTGATAGCATTTTAATTAATGGAGAATACTTGTGGCCCATTTATTGTTGCTAAAAATTAGGTGAGCTGATTGATCCAGTACAGGTGCATGTAACTGAGAGATATGCCTAAGATTCACAGTTAATTTACTCTGGGAATTTTGCAGATACAGCAAAAATTTAGTTCACAGAAGTCTCTAAAAGGAAATGGGTAAAAGACAATAACACTAGCTGAAAAAGAAAAAAACCCAGTTTGACTAGGAAGAAGGTATGTAGCAAGTTCAGTTATACAACACCATGCAAGCTAGAAACAATCCTTCTTATTTATTTTATTAATTCACACATAATCTAATTTAGAGATACGGAACTATAAAAATTGTATAGCGGAACCGTGAGGATTCAGCTAAATACTTTCATAATTTAAAGAACACTAGGATAGGGATACATAATGTATCATTAGCAATTTTAAAACACACTTGCAATTTAAAGTTCTTGGCAATCAATAATATTTTTAGGAAATAAAAAAAGGTATGTTCCCTGGTTATTTTTCCTTCGGTAACTTTTTTTGTTTTGTTATGAGTTTCATGATTTTTACCTTTTAAAATAGATATGAAAGAGTTTCAAAATTAATGTTTGATTTCAGATTTCTAAACAGACACCTGCACTTTTAAAATCACCAATTTTGTACTTGTTGATTTTATTGTTAGGCATTTCCATTTAATTCCTTATCACCATCAGTTCTTTTTTTCAGTAGTTACGTACAGGAAGTAGCTATGATTAGGAATTCTTTCTCTCCTCCACACAGGATTAGGGTCTAGTGCTCTTACACAACATCTAAGGAAGCTACTTACAGTATGTTGCAGAGATTGACCTTTATTTGTTTTGGCAGATGTTTGTTTTCCAAATAAAATCTGTAGGCTCTTAAGTGGTAAAACAGGAACTTTAAACTGCATGAAGAAACCTCACAATAGTCAGTGCTTAAACTAGGCAACATAAAATGCCCAGGAGAGGTGGACGTATTAAGCCCCAACAGTTTGGAGGGCTTAGGCTCAGATTCCCAGAGTTAGTTAAGCCTGTAACTTCAGCAGGGGTCAGTGCAAGAGAAGGACCTAAATCCCACAAGGCTTCAAGTATATAAAATCTTCTGAAAGGTGACTTTCATGTGAGACCATCAATGCAAGTCATCAAGTCCAGCAGTGGAAGCCATTCAGCTGTTATCAACCTCTTTACAAGAAAAATTAACTGAGAGCAAGCTCACCTACAAAGATCCGGAGCTTGATGCTCATATACAAAGAGAGGTCATAGAATCAGGTTAAGAGGAAAAAAAGGAAAACACAGTAATGAAACACGACTTTAAAACATTCTGATGTCCAACATTTGGAGGAGTGAGGGGCCGCCCTTTTCACCTTTTCACATCGTAGGATGGTGTTTTTTGTCTACTGAGAAATAGTCTTATAAACTACATTTAAAAACCATGGACAGGAGGATCCAAGGTCGAGGATTTTCCAGTTCTTACTGAATAGCAACCATTACAATAAATTTATGAGAAAAAAAAAAAAGACAATTCTTTACACCAGAGTAGAACAAATGTAGAAATAAAGGCATGTAACACCCTCAAAAATAACACGTAGTATAGCTCTGAGCTATAGCAGCTAGCTCTCATGTTTTCAAATAAGACTTCCTCTTTTTCTGTTCATTTTCCTGGAAGTTAATTTACTATCCTTAGGAGAATATTTTGGTCAACATGCACCATTTTACACTGCTCTTGGAGTATTCTGAAAGCAGCTTTAAAATTGTGCCAGGCCTTTCTCCAACTTTTCTCTGTTGCTTAGCTCCAGGCAGCCTTGTACTGAGAGGGCCTATAATTAGTTCCCTGCTTAGCAAGCTATTTTTTATTTGATTCTGTTCTGTGACACTGTCTTCTTAATTGAATAACAATTCAAGACACTTAACTAAGGTCATATTAAATCAGTGCTAAATTTTTGTTGTGCATGTACCATTGCTGCAGTAAGCTAAGCTATTCTCAATACCTGCAACTGCTTGTGCTCTTCGTCCATATTATAACTGTACTGGGATATACTGAGGTAAAACCAAATATATCCTACTCCTTGTTTCTTTCCATACATACCTTGCTTTTCTTAGAAATTTGAGAAGATAAAATGGAAGCAAACCAGTAAAAAGGTCTTTGTATGTATAGTAGCTTATCTAGGTGCAAGCACAAAAACTTAGCTGCAAAACAAGGGTCTTGTCTTGTGCTGTTAAACATATTATTATTGGCGTTTCTAAACTTAGGTATAAACTGTTTTCTCAGTATGATGCTGATTTAATATCTGAGGCTTTTTTATTTACTTTACAAAATAATCACAACAATATGCATGTTAATAGGTTTTACTCCAATGCATGGTTTTAAGATTGATATTTTTGTACCATTTCTGGTGGGTAAATTTTTCTTTGCTGTTTCATCCTGCTGACTTTTTCTGGTATAATCTCTATATGAAACCATCTGTTGCTGGGTGAAGAAAGCTATTGATGAAAATTTCAAGAAAATCCCTATGCCATTTGCAATGCCTCATAACCCTCGAAGACATGTGCTGCTCATAGTACAT
>VWZV01004411.1:0-47651 GCA_013397155.1 Irena cyanogastra
GGCGGGGCGGGGCGGCTAGGGCCGGGCGGAGCGTGCGCAGTGCGGAGCGGTGAGTCTGCGTGGGGGGGCTGCGGTGGGAGGTGTTCCTTGCGCCCCGTGAGGGCCGGGCGGTAGCTGCGGGTCGGGGGCCCGGGATCTGGGATCCGGACGCTGCTCTGGTCCCGGCCCCGTGGGCACCGGCCGCTGCCTCCCTTGCGCTGCTGTCGCGCGAGCGGAGCCGGCGGTGAGGCCTTGCCGAGGTGGGCTGCCCGCCGGCCCGGTTCCCCTCAGAGCGGCCGCGGCCGCGGCCGGGCCGTATTTGACGGTGCGTGTCCGGCCCCGGGGGCTCGGGCAGGCCTGGCAAGTGCTGTGGCTGGAGTGTTGCGGCAGCGACCGCAAACGCGGGCCCTGTGAGGGGCACTTAGGCACACAGTCGGGGCAGGATAGGGATCCCTTACACCGAGGGGTTTTAAACAAAAATATTTACACGTGAGTTTGCCCCAACTGGCACAGTTTGGATCCTGCCTGGAGCACAAGGCTGGGCTGCGTGACCTCTAGCCTACTGTGTGCCCAGGCTGCTGTGGAATAAAAACGTGTTGGAAAAATTGGAGTAGCTCTGGGATATTAAAATGGATGGTTCTTCAGGATGTGCATTCTGTAAGACGACGTCTGAATTTTAAAACTGTTTTAATTGTTTTGGTACTAGCGTGCATATGGCTCTCTGGCTGGAGAGCTGGTAAAATTATGCGTTGCACAAGGCCAGGAAGGGAATGCTGAGCAAATGGGATTTTGTATATAAACACTGTTTGGAATGTTGCCTTAAAATGTTTAAGTTATGTTTAGAATGTTTAAGTTCGGTGTTTGACTAACACTTGCATTAGGAGCAATCTTTGACAGAGCTCTGACGCTGCCCGCCTTCGGGAGGGTCTGGGTTTACACCAAGTTCTGCAGACAATTTCTTAAGGCCAAGTTATTTATTCTGCAGTGTTTTTCTGCTAGAACTAGCCCAGTCCAAGTGCGATGCAGAAGCAGAGCTGCTTGCACCGGTGCTGCTCAGTTTGCCTGCCAAAGGAGGATAATCTACAGAGGCATTTCTGTGGTGGAGCTGTCTGGAAGAGGCTGCTCCGTGCACAGCCTGGCAGGAACTCTTTAAGTGCAGATAAGTGTTCAGGGGACGTTAGAAGATGATGACACACCCTGTCATTTACCGAACGTGCTGCCGCAGTGCTTCTGCTCCCTCTGATCATTTGAATTAATTTGTTCTCTGGGAGTAGCATTGTTAAGGGGTGGACTTCTAATTTTCTCTCTTTTCTTTCCTGCAACCCTGCTTTAAGATGACCCAGCTTGGTCCACTTTGTTTTTCAGCAGCCTCTAGGGCATTTCTATGGTGGAAGTATCCAAAATACTGTCCCAGAAACTTAACTTAGGTGTCCAGTCACCAGAGGTGAGAGAGCAGTGTTGCGAGTTCCTGGAGGCTGCTCTCTGTGTGACCATGTATTTACTAAATTTGAAGGGATACAAATACGATTCTTTGGAAGAAAACAGCTGGAAACAATTCCTGGTGAACTGTCAGAACAGCCTTTGAATCTGCAGTGTTGTCTCTGTGTCCTGAAGCAGCACAAGAGCAGGGCTGGTGCTGCTGCCACCATCTTCTTCATTTTTACAGTGGAGAATTCCTTTTGCCTGAGCAATAAAACACCTGGAAAACTCCAGCACCCCCAAACCTGTCTCTGTCTGCTTCTGCTTGAGTTGGGCAGATGGGGTTGAAAGCACAGCAGCCATACCTTGAGAATTTCTGAGGCAGTGGATTATTGGTGTGAAAAACACCAATCACTAGTTTTAAAATTTTAGAAGTTTAATAATAATAAAAATAGTAATGAAAGTAGTAATGAAAATAATAAGGAAAATTAGGACAATAAGAGACAATAAAACAGAATTACGGACGTCCGGGTGTCTGGCATTCACCACCAGGCATGCCTTGCTAACAAAGGATTACCCCTTAAAAGCAATAGCCTATTGCATATTCATATAGCTCATACATGATTCAAACATTCTTTTCAAACTAGGGTGTTTCTGCTTAATTTCAGCTTTTCCCCCCCATCTTGTAAATCAACCTTCTTGGTTCCTTGAAGTCTGAGCTTTCCCAATAAGGAGGCAGTAATTCTGCTCTGGGGATTTGGTGTCTGTTCCTGTTATCTCTATCCAGATAGGATAGTGCGAAGAATTTCTTGATTGTCTTTTCTATTCCTTGAGCTAATTACAAAAATTACCTTAGATCACACAGTTTCTATTTTAATATTATGCTATAGCCTAAAAACTATATTTACCACACTACTTAAAAAAGAATAATACAGCACTACTTAAAAGAGATTAATACAGCATAACTTTCCAACATAACATATATAGTATTCATTTTAATATTTGCGAAGAGCCAATCATAAAATATGCATTTTTCACATTGGGATGAATTTAGGGATAATAGTCAGCCTTTCTATGTGCTAATCCTCTGTGCTACTGACTCCCTCCGTGGCTTTTATTACCCACCTCAGCTCTTAAACTCAGCGTTCTCCCCTGAGAAATAATGCTCGACTTGGACTCGTGAGGCAGGTGAATCAGCTTTAATTAAGATTTGTCGAGCACTTTGTTGATAAGTTCTCAATAGCTGGTTGCTATTTTTTATGAACATGCAGATATTCTTAGCACCTGGAGTGGGAAGTGACACAACGCTGGGGATCTCTGGGAAGCAGCCCCGCGAAGGGAGACAGCGCCTGCTCACCGAGGCTTTGTCAAACCCATTCTGGCTGCAGTTCACGAGGCAGCTAAGCAAAACCTCAAATCCCTCTGAGTCTTTGGGAAATCTGAAATGGTCCTGAGAGCTAAGCCCTGCTTTTTGCATGAGATTTGTAACTTTTGCCCCCTCGCTGGATTTCTCCCAAGCTGCTGGTTGGGTTTGGTGCAGCTGTGTTCTGGTGGCACCAGCTGCTGTCACCTGCTTTGTGACACCTTGTGGCAATGACTTCAATGGCTTTCAACAACTGTCCCCTCAAATTAAGGTGTCTGGGGTAGGCAGGGCTGGGTGATGGCCCCTGTGGGCTTCAGGCAGTCGCAGAGGTCGGTGGGGCTGTGTGGGGTGAGAGTGGAGGAGGGAAGCTGGGGAGCCGTGCCCTTCCCCAGGGCAGTATCCCGTTCCCTGCTGGCTTCTCTGCTGCAGCAGCGAGGTGGCAAATGAAGCTTGATGAGCTTTGTTTGTGAGGGATAATAACAAAGGCATGAATGCAAACAATCACAGTGGTGCTGGGCCTGTGTTGTGTGGGTGCCCCTCAGCAGGATGAGGAGCTCTGTTGCTGTTATTTGGCATTGTCACCACTGTAGGAGTAGCTAGATGGAGGATGCTTAAATGAAATACAGGGCTAGAAGAGCCTCCTTGTCCATGGCTCTGTCCTGAGTCAGGTGAGAGATACTTGGCTCCAGGCTGGACAGTGGTGGATGGTAGTGTAGCTCTGGACAGGGCCCAGTTCCCTCTGGGCTTTGGTGGAATCCCAGTCTCAGAGACCCTGACAGCTCATCTAACTTGCCCTTGCAGCAAACTGAGCAGCCAGTTTGTCTCTTGCCTTCATAGAGCAGAGAGCCCCGTGGCTGGTTGTCCTTGTAAGTAAATCCTGTTAAAATCTGAGAGCTGGTACTGGCCCTAGAGGGAGCAGGGATGGAGAAACCCCTCCACAGCTGGTATGGGGCAGCATGTTTTATACTGCTGACTGCTCTGCTGGCTGCCCAGACCCTCTGGTTTGTCTGTAACTCAGAGGTAATACCCAGCACGGAGCCCAGAATTGGGTATTTTACATTCCTGGAGTGATGTTCAGCTCTTTGGAGCTGTGGTGTCACAGCGCTGGCACATTTAGTTCTTGTCCCCAGTTTTCCCCAGGTTCCCTCTGTCTGGAGAGCTTTCCCCTGGACTCTGTTTGTGTGCTCGATCTCTGTTTGTGCTGTTTCCAAGTGCACTTCTTTGCATTGTTTCCTTGTTTTTCTTTCTATTGATTTGTGGGTGCTTTGGGAACTTTTCTTCAGTTTATCAATTCTGATCATGACCTCCAGAGTGCTTCCAGCTCTTAACTCCTGGGCATCCTTTCAGGTTTTATAAAAGTGCTTTCTCTTTCATTGTTCAAACTATTAATGGAAAGGTTGAACAGAAGCAGACCTGGGCTGAGCTCCCAGGGCCCATACACAAGGATTTCTCTTGTAGTGACAGGGAATTGCTGATAGCTACCCCTCAAGTGTATGGGGTTGAGTTGCTTTGGTTGGTCTTTTCTTTTCTTAGTTAGTAATGAGCACTGGGCCTCATGAAGGTGAGCTCGCCCAGACCCAGCTCCTCTGGCTATTGAAAGCATCAGATGGATAGAGTGAAAAGCCTGCTTTGTGCTGGTCAGAGGTGATGGGCAAGTCTCTGTAGTGGGGGTTTGCATTCTCCTTCCGAAGGCTGAGGTGCTTTTTAAGAGCTTTCATGAACTTTATTCACCTGGGACTTCTTGCTGATGCTTGCTGGGACTGGCACAGCTCCTCAGCCCTGCTTCCCACTCAGAGCTGCCTCAGCAGTGGGCTGTGCATGGGGGAAATTGTGTCCAGCATCTCCTGCTCCCCTTTGTTTCTCCATAGGTCTCTCCTCACTGAGAGCTGTACTTGTCTGTATGTGGCTAAGGTAGCAAAAAAATATTTTTCTCCTCAAACAATTCCAAATTCCTTGTGTGGTTGCTCTTCTCTGGAAAAGATAAAACCACTTGCTCTGGAGAAATTAGTGACACTGATTTTTATTCCTAAATAGTGTGTCATGGTGGGTGTGGTTGCAGGATACCTCATTGCACCAGGCCTCTGCTGTCACCTCAGTGCCAACTGCTTAAGGAAGAGGAGTCACTTGAGCTGAAATAGATTTCACTGGAGCAAATGCCACTGCCCAAGCAGGACCAGCTCTACCCTCCTTGAGTTCTGTGAGTACTGAGCTGCTGGGCTCAGCTGCCTGAAGTTTAAGAATTGGTCCTTTTCTGAAGTGCTCTTCCACCTGCTATTCCATCTTTCTTTGCACATGGGTGTAACTGTGGGGTGAAATTTGGGCCTCACCGAATTTAAGGACAACACAGGATTCCTCTGTGGTGTTCATGTCTTCCTCCTCTGCAGGCTGGTAACTTGTGGTACCAGCTGTTCACTCCAGCTGTGCTTCAGGGACACCATCAACAGGATGAAGACACTGTGCCCTCTTTGTTCTCCTGTATTGGTCCATAGCTGATGGTAGAGTCATGGAATCATGGAATATTCTGAGTTGGAAGGCACCTACAAGCATCATTGTGTCCAACTTGGTGGATGCCCTGACCTAATTTCAGTTCCAGGGGAGAAAATTCAGTCTTCCTAAAACATTCCTATGGCTTCTGTTGGATTCTTCCTCACTTTTCTCCAGGGGGTTGTGTGCTGTAGTTAAATATGGATGGAAAGGTTGTGTTCCACTCTGGATTACAGCTGAATCTCAGTGGTGGATAAATTGTATCCCAAGTCTAGTTTGCAAAGCCCTTTGGGCTTCATGGGCTGCAGGAAGCTGTATTTTATTCTAGATGTGTGTTTGTTGATAATTCTATAGGATTTGCAGACAGCAGGTTGCAAGAGCCCTGATTATACTGGTTCCCTGTGCAGTCAGACTCTGCCCAAATAATTCAAGTGCCTGCTGCAGAGAGAAGGAAAGGAAGATGGAAGGATGATTTAGAAATCTCTGGAGTAGATGGGAAGAAGATGCATATGTTGATCTGAAGGAGATACCAAGCCACATATATGTCTTTAAACATCTAAATAAAAGTCAGGATTTTTAAAATGGTTGCCTACTTTAAGCCCAAATAATCCCTTTAACGAGAGGTTTTAAAGGTTTAACTTAATTTTAGAATTTTTATTTCAAGTGTACTTCCATAAAATTAACTTTTTGAATACAGAATGCTTTAATGTCTTCTGTATTGGTGCTCATTTGCAAGAAATCTCTGCACAGTTATTTCTTATGTACCAGTTAAATCTATCAGCCAACAGATGTCAAGTGTAGCAAAAATGCTATAATAATATTATGGTCTAATAATAGTTATAATGATTCTAATTACCTGGTGCAGCTTTAAAGAGAGGCAGATTCAGAAATGAGTGCAAAGGAGGCATTTAACCTTGAACTGCAGAAGCAGGGCACTTCCAGAGGTGCCTGTGCTGTGCCCCCTCCTCCCTATCGGATATCCCACTCCCTCTATTTCCTCCAGCAAACTGGGAGCAGCACTCTGGTGTGTTTTTAATGTTCAGACCTCATTCTGGCTGTGTTCAAAGAGTGCTGGTGAGCTGAGGATGAGCACGTTTCCTGCAATACCTGGGAGTGTGAAGCCTGCTCATTTTTAGCCTCTCTCTGCCCTGCTCTTGGCACGCTCCCACTGCCTGGTGATTGTGGCACTCGTGCATTGCTCCCACCTTGGGAAGGCTGCGGAGCCTTGGTAATCTCCGTCCTCTATGCAAGCTTCTTGTGCTGCTCTTAGGTGTCAGGGGAGGCTTTGCCACAGCCTGGCAAGCACAAAGCCAGAGTCTCCTGATGGGAGAGCATATGGGTGTGTGCAGGTGAGTGGCTGTGAGTTGTTGATCCTATAGAGGCTTTGGTGTGGGGATAGGAGAGCACTGGGCTGGTGCCTAAGTGCTGTGCTTGCCTTGCCTTGGACAGACTGGCCCCACAGAGCCTTGTCAGAGTCTCCTTCCCCAGCTGTTCCGTGTGCCAGCTCTGTTACATCACTCCCAATACCCTTTTACCACCATATTTCTCTTTCAGGAAGGATCCTGGGCTGCACTTGATGTATTCCTGTGGTTTGTGCCTGCTGTTGCTGAGTGCTGTTAGTGCCTTGGGGTCCCAGTGCTCATTGTTGCTGTAGTGTAATGGATCCCCTCGTGCCACAGCTGCTCATTTTAATCCTGTGACATGCAGGGGAGAGGAGTCTCTGGTTCACAGACCAGCAGCCTTTCCACAGAGAAAGCTCTGCGTGGGCTGGAAGTTGACAGTTTTCAATGATTATATGCTGAACCTTCTTCCTATAAATAATTGATTCACAGGCTGATGAGAACTACAGGAACTTGTCTCTCAGTTGCTCCTCCCTGGCATGGACAGCAGCTGGAAATCTACTGTTTCACTATAAAATGGATCCAGAGGTGCTCTTGCAAGGTTTTCTTTATTTCCAGCCTGCTCGTAGGCTGACACGCTCTGCTTCTCGGGAAAGCCCTGCCTGCCAACAGCTGCAGCACACCCTGTCCCAGGGCTCGTGCTGATGAGAGCTCTGCCACCTTCAGCCTTTCCCTTGGGGGGATTCAGCCTTTCCCTTGGGGAGGTTCAGCCTTCTTGCTGGAGTCAGTGTGTGTGTGTTGGTGCATCACCATGGAGATGAGGCCACAGGAGCTGCAGGGCGCAGCCTTTTCCAGGCTTATGTGAAAAAAGATGCGGTATCAAGCTCCTCTTATTTAGGGAAAATGATTTCTTGGAGTAAATAAATAGTCAAAGAACACTTGGCATCAGCCCAGGTGCTATTAAGAAGAAGATCTCTTGAAGCCAGAGCTGTGAGGCTCATGCAATATTCACCTGCTTTGCTGTGTTCCACATGAGGCGTTGCCGCTGTGCCCAGCACTGACTCACTGACCCACTTGTGCTTTTACTTACCCCGAGATAACAAAGCTCCTGTTGCTTTTCTCCTCCCTGTGTATGTATTTCTCATCCTGCCACAACAGCACCTTCCTGCAGCCCTTTCCTTGGCCACTGAGTGTCCAGGCTTTCAGTGCTTGGAGTGGTCATGAGGCTTCACTTCCCATGGCTGCTGCTGCTTTGGCTGGGTTTGCAAAGGACATAGAGGGTGTGTGGCTGCAGTGAGCTCTCCCCTATGTAGAAACACCTCTCTGCATTGAGAAGTTGTGCCAACACACCCCAAAACTCTGGTCTTGTCATGCAGACATTCTTGGGGGGTTGGGGACGCTGCCCTTTCCATGTGCCTGGCCCTGGCACACTCTTTCCTTGTCTAGTTTCTGGTACACAGAATCCTCCCAACAAGGTCTGGAAGAGCCCTGTGGCACCTCTCTGCCTCATTGCCTCCACATCTCATCCCAGATTTCATCTGTAAACATCTCTTTGCCCGTGCTAAAAACACTGTCTCTTAATTTCTCTCTGCAGGAGTATTATTTAATTTGTAACAGTTTTAGGACGTTATTTGAAAAATCCGATATGAAGCTGTATTTCATTTACTGTAATGATCCACTAATGCAGGCATATTTCAAAGGCAGGCGATGCAGTACTGTGGGGTTTAATTAAATTTTGTTTTTCAACTGAGCATCAATAGACAGACAATAACAAATGGTGGACAATGTGCATACAGAACAAAGTCTCTTCATTTTCCTTTTCAAGACTGTGGAAGTGAAAATGTATAGCCCTTAAAATGGACTTGGCCTGCTCACAACTGCTGCTTTAGTGTAGTTAACTTGCTTCAGGAGGAGTTTTTTCTTCTTACTCTGCCTTAATTAATTTTCTTGCTCTCTTCCTGCCCACAAAATAACCTGTTACACGGTGGAAAATTTCCAGCAGGAGCTGTGGGTGATCTAAGTGCTTCTGCAAGTTCTCAACGTAGTTTTGCATACTGTGTTGGTACCTAGTGTGTGATGGCTCCTCCAGATGGGCCCTCCTGAGGGTGACAGAACAGAAGGGCTGGGTGTGAAGTTCCTGTCTCTGGGAACTGGACATGGCATGTGCCAGCCTTGGAAAGGGAGGGAAAAATGGTGTTGCTGCCATGGTTGTACTCAAATCAGGAATCAGCAAGTGGCTCTGGAGTGCATTTTGTTCCTCATCTCCCAGCAAGCATGGGGTAATCAAGTACAGAGTGTACATGGGGAAGCTCAGGAAGAGTGTTCCACGTCAGCAGGAGGTTCTGGGAACCATCCTAGTACTCACAGCGTGGCGCTTGGACATGTGTTCTTGGGTAAAGAAATTTGTCAGTGATGCTGTAAATGGGCTCCTTTGTTCAGATTTGAGAAGCAGGGTGAGATGGAGTGGCTGAGGCAGATTTGGTTTTCTCCAGGTGCCTGGAGAATTTACCATTGTTCTGGAACAGAACCGGAGTTCGCTGAGGAGCCCGATTTGAGTGGAACTCCCAGTGCATTCCAGCCCTTTGGTTCTCTCAGGAGTCTCTAAAAGGCAGAGAGCTGAAAAAAGCATTAATTTTTCAGAGGAAGAGTTTCCATTCAGAAATGTGAGTTCAAGTCGTGTCCTGGGTTGATGCCTAAGGCTTTGCCTGCTCAACCTGCCTTCAAAGGCTGGGGGCAGGAGCTGTGCCTGGAGCTGGCACCTGCTTTCCACCACTGAGCTGGGCTGGATCACAGTCCAGAGAGCTGCTGGCTGGAAACTGGAACATGTAAGGGCTGGGAATCTCTGGGAACCTGACTCCTGATGTCTGCGCAGCTGTAAGTGCCTGAAAAGCATGACTGTAAAAGACAGACTGGAGTCTGTAACCTCCTCCTCCTCCCCGGGATCTCGGTGTAACACCTCCCGCGTTCCAGGCACAGCCTGTGTTTGCTCCTTGCTGGAAGCAGCGCCGTGACTCCTTTACAGCTCTCCTGGTGCCTGGGCCGGCTGAGTGTTGTGTTCTGAGCTGGGTGAGAGGCTCCTGGAACAATGGATGGGGTCCTGTGCTCCATGCCAGTCCCTGTGGCTGGAGAGGAGTCCTGGTGCAGATAAGAGGGGTATAAATATAACTCGTCATCAGGCACTGGATGCTCTTTAAACTGGAAAAACCCCACACAGCTGAGGTTTGTCCTGGCCCTGCTAATGCTGGGGGAATGCCGTGTGCCTGATTCCTTGTTCTTCTCTTGTTCCTTGCTTTAGGCTGTCAGATATCCCATTTGCTCACTTCTTTTTGTTGATAGGCAGTGTTGAGGTTCTGTTGTGGAGGTTTGGGGCAAGAGGTTGCTTTCTGGTGACTTGAAGCAACACCTCCAACTTCTCCTGTCCTTCTTTTGCATCTCCTGCCTTTCTCCCTGTGGCTGCTCTCACTTTGCCATAAACTAATCTCCTTCCAGCCAGGAACCTCAGACCTCTTGCAGACTCACTTTTATGGGGCCTTTATCCATCATCTATAGAGGCAGTGGCTTTCCTGGCTATGGCAGGGCTCAGGTGGCTGCTCCCAGATGGAACACACTGGAACATCTGGAGCCAGCAGCTGAGCCCTGGGCTGAGGGGTGTGCCTTCTGTGCAGGCCAGGGACTGCTTGAGCCTAGTCTTTGCAGGAGCAGGTGAGTTATTTGAGATCCTCACAGTACTGCTGGCATGATTTATTCTTGCAGAAGTGCCCACTGCAGTTTTAGGCGTTTGTTCTGCCCAGCAGGATCACAGACAAGGACATGCCTGGGCCCTGTGCTTTAGTGGTTCTTGCAGGACTGTGCAGCAAACAAGACCTGCGAGGGGCCTCAACACAAGGGCACAAGCCCAATCCATGGGAAATGCAATGGTGCTTGGGAATGAACAAAAAAAAAGTCTGTAGGACTATTTAAAATGAAAAAATAGTAATCTGTAATTCAGTTTTGAGGGAATTCTTGTTGCAGGAGAGCATGTGCTGGCTGGGAGGAAGGAAGCACTTGCTCAGACAAGTGATAATCCATTGCAGCCCATTCCAGACACCTGACAGATACCAGCCTTCCTCAGGCCTCCCTGGGATGAGCGAGGTGCTGTGCCACTGGATGAGGAATGTGGAATTTCTGGACTATGCAGAGTGATTATTTAAACACCAAATCCTTGTTCCTAATGGGGGCTGCTGGTGGCTGCCTGGTGTGGGGGTGCTGCACAGGAGCTGATGTCTCACAAGAAGTGTGCTGGGCTCCACAAGCACTCAGGGCTGACACCGGCCAGCTCGCTTTCTTGGATTTCTCCTTTGGAGTTTGGCAGCCGTCTGCTTCAGGGAGCACAGTGGCCTCATAAGAGTTTATTTGATCTGACACATGACAAATTGTTTCTGCTGGCGGCTACTTG
The DNA here is from genome assembly GCA_013397155.1 of Irena cyanogastra. NCBI lineage: Eukaryota > Metazoa > Chordata > Aves > Passeriformes > Irenidae > Irena > Irena cyanogastra. The sequence continues at coordinate 11,021 of VWZV01004411.1, forward strand.
AGGCGCAGTCTGTTCGCTGGCAGCCGCGCTTCTGCGGGCGCTGGGAAGTGGAGGAAGGCAGGCCTGCCTCCTCCTTTTAGGAAACATCAGCGCAGGGAGCTTGCTTTGACCCCCCTCTCCCTTCTGCTGGTTGATAATGGTGCTGTTGGCGTGGATTATTAATGGTGTTTGTGGGCTGGGTGTGGCTGCAGGTGCTGGTTGTGGTTCCCGTGGCGTGTTGGCTGCGGGGCAGAGGAGAACCTGTGTTCTGGAACCAGACCCAGTTGCCATTAAAAACGCTTTGTTAAGTTTCTATTTTTTAGGACACCCTTTTAGCTCTGCAATGAGGAGCAGAATATTGCATTCCTCAGCAGAATAAAAAGTACATGTCCCCTGTGAGATAGTGTAAATACATTTTATCTGTTCTATTACCTGCAGTTTTCAGAATATGTCCCCTAAGCATTTTAATCTTGTTTTCCAGAGTTGTCTCAGAGTGAGGAATTGCTCCTATTTGCAACTTTGGGAATGATTACTTGTTCATTAATTTCTTCCCTTTCCTGCTGTCCATCTATTATTGCTTCCAAGAGAAAAAAAAACCTCTCCGTAAATCTCCGCCAAAACAGAGCTGAGTGCCTGATTAGACAGGGAGTTATGTGTGCTGGGAACGTGTTCCTGGGAGATCATCCTGGAGCCGTGGATGGAGCCCTGGGTGTGGCTGTTCAATGCCCTTGGGCACGCAGAGCCTGCCAGGTGATGCCTTTTCCTTGGTCTTAAAATGAAGAGGCAGACACGGTTAGGGGATAAAGGGTTTTTATCTCAGTATTTAATAAGGATCTTTAGGGTACCCCCCTTCACCAAGGTGGAATGTGCCGAAATGCACACACACGGTAGGTTACATATACAGTTTTATAGACCTTGCAAATTAGCATATTTAACAAAGATGCTTCAATGAGAGGCTTGAATGAATAGCGGATATATTCCTAATTCAAAGTATTCCTCACCAGATGGGCTTAATTTTAGTTTACAGGATGTATTTTAGAGGGGACTTTGGTTTCTCAAGATAGTGTAGGGCTTTCCAGCCTCCAGCTGCGAGGTCTTTAGGATGTTTGGTTTTCTGGCCTTACAGAATGCCAGGTTTATGCTAAGTTACCAGACTTAAGGAATTACAAGTATGCATGTTAAGGGCACTGAGAATACATAAAAGGTATATAAAAAAAGGCAAAAAATTGTCATGGCATCACAGGTGCCTGGGCTGGCTCCCTGCTCCTTGGCCTGGGATGAACAAGCCCAGCAGGCAGCACGTGCCAGGGCAGCCTGGCACACCTGGAGCACACCTGGAGCATGGTGGTGAGGCAGGAGCTGGAGGGCAGGGCAGCTCCAGCACCCGAGCAGGGCTTTGCTCCTGCCGTGCTTTGCCTGCAGTGCTGGAGATGTTACGAAACAAGAACGAGATGGGACAATGCAGAGCAGTTCCTGCTGCCACGCTTTTGTCCAGCAGCTAAAAGCCAGCTCAGAGGGTTTTGTGGAAGCCTTGTTTGCTTTGGTCTTTTTTTGGTCTTTCTTTAAGTACAGACTTAAAAGAGCTGGAGACTGGAGGCCACTGTAATTATTATTTCTTCCTGAAAGCACAATAAATGTACCATTTGTTCCATAAATGACAGGGTCCTTGCCTTAGAAAACATGCGACCTGTTCCCACTGCTGTTCCCTTTGACATATGAGGAACTGCTCCTGCCTGCTTCTGGGTGTGTGGAGATTTCTCACTCTCTCATTGAGGTCGGTGCCAAAACTTGTCTTGACATGTGACGTGTGTGGTCACTGGAAGTCACTGTGGAGGCTGGCACTGAAACAGCCTGGATTCACAGAGCAGCTTCATTTAGATGGCAGCTGATGGAAGAACTCTGCAGAACAGCTGGGGATAAAATCTGTGCAGGAGGGGACAGCTAAGGGCTGTGGTCATCGTGGCAGAAGCTCAGACATGCACAGACATGGTCTGGCAGACCTCTGGTGGATATCCCCACCTGCCATGGCACCGCCAGGATGCACAGGCAGCTGCTCAGGATGTTCTGGAGGGTCACAGCAGAGAGGAAGGTGCTGTGGGTGCATTTTTGATCAGAGCTGAGGGTGTGTGTGGGAACAGCCTGCTGCTCACTCTGACAGCAGATTTCAGGCTCTTGGCTTTGCCAGTCATCTTACAGCAAACGCCAAGACATGGAGAGTGAAAGTCCCTGTGTCCTTTGGCTGCTGCTTGGGTGTTTGCAGAGCCAGCAGGTGCAGTGACAGCCAGGACTGTCAAAGGAAGAACCCTCTGTGGACCAGTGTGGCTCAGCTACTGAGATATGCCAGTCCATGAAATGGCTGTTTATAGGGTGTCTCACCAAAAGGATTTTCCTTTTGAGTGTCTGTATCTCGTGCTGTTGGTCTGAGCTCCAGATGAGAAACAGTGCATTGACTGGAAGGTACTGAGGTTACAAACAGAGTAATTGTCCCTTGGAAGAGAAAACTGTGGAGGAAACCTGCTTAGTTCTGGTCACATCTCTGTTCTCCTCCTTCCTCAGAGCACATTTGGGAGTGCAGTGGCTGAGGGGCAATGGGGATGGAGCTGAAGTACTACTCCTGAGTGAACCCCACAGCTCTGAGGAGCAGGGAGCCTGGTCATGGAGCCCAGGAGGGACCTGTGCACTGGGAGCTTTACCACCTCTTTAATTCCGTCTCCATGCCCCATCAGTGCAGATCTCCACGGGGCAGCCGAGCGTTCCCTGTGAGAGGAGCCCCGTGGCGTGGTGGTTCCAGCGGCACGTGCGGGTCCCGTGGCAGCACAGGCATTCACAGGAAAGCTGTTTCATAACCTCTGCTGAGAATCATGAGACGTTCAAAGGCAGGTTCTCCACTCACTCAATGTTTTATAAGGATTTAAGGCTGAGGAGTTCTTTGAAGCACCGATGCAGCTTGCTCTGCCATGACAAGGTGGAGATGAACGCTGGCATGATTTCCATTCCCCAAGGAAAATGCTCTTTTGCACGGATCACAAGCTGTGGCTCTGCTGCTGTTTGAAGAGACCAGAGGAATCTCAGATCCAGGCACTCAGTGCCACATCAAAGCCTTCCCATCTGAAGCTGAGGCGCTGGGGAGCTCCAGCTCCATGTCCTTCGTGTTTGGGCAGCAGAAGGAAAGAAAGTCCCTGAACCAGGAGTTGCCTGGGGGATCAAAGTTCTGCTTAGCAGAGGCTGATGAGGCAAAAAGCCAGGATGGCAGCAGGAAGGACACAAACCTTGTGGAAGATCTGGGCCATCTGATAACAGACCTCCAGAGGGGCTGGGAGACCTTCTGCTCTGCTGGAGGAGTGGGGCCAGCATCTCCCCCCCGAGGAGGCAGACCTGCAGTGTCCTGGGCTTGAGTGGAGCCATTCCATTGTGCCTGAGGGATTGTTTAATTAAAAAGAATGCTGCACCATCACATTTCAACTCTTTTCTCCATACATTGCTGCAAGTAACATCTAAAATAGCTCTTAAAGGCAACAAACCATTCCCCAAAGTAGAGGTGGCAGATAAAGAACAGGAGAGGGAAGGAATTGTGTTCTCTTTCAACTTTCTGTGTCTGTGCATTTGCTTCTGCATTTTCAGCCCTTGGGGCTTGTTTTAATTTAAATTTCCTTAGGAAAAACCATGCTGAAGAAATGCCTGCAGTGACTGGCTGTTCTGCTTTGGCTTTGTCTTGGGGAAGCTTTGATGGTTGGGGAGCAAAAGTTGCTTTTCAGTCTTGGTGGGAAATTTCTGGATAGAGGAATGACAACCACCACGAGAGTCACTTCTGGATGATGGGACTGGCAGTCTCTCAGCTCTCCCTTCGTGCTCATTCCTGTCTCAGGACAGGAATTGCTTAACAAAGGCATCCTCTGCAAACACTGAGAAAGGACTGGTGCAGGGAGGGAACAAAACAAACTTGCATCAAGCCTTTCATCCAAGCACAGGAAGATATTGCTGCTGACCTCAGTGGAAGCAGCCTTGGTTGTAACCATGGTGTCCCCAGTGTGCAGATTGACGTGTCCAGATTGATGCAGGGACTGGGGACAAAGTGAGGACTGCTCCTGAGGGAGCCTGCATGGCAGCAGGTTGTGTTCATCCCCAGAGAGCTCCTTATTACCCTTCAGGGGAGGGTTTGAGACTGGCTTCTTAGGGCTTCATCCCAGCTTTTGGTCCCAGTCTGGCAGCTCCTGATGGGGTTTGACCCACGAGGTGGATCCCAGTGGCCTCTGCCTTTACAGCTGGGAGCTTGCCACAAAACTGGAAGCATGTGGGAACCAGGGCTGGACATCCAGCCAGGCATCCCATGCAATCAGTCCACAAGCAGCTATGCCATGTTATTCCTCACCACATATCCAGAGCACGCAGCGGGCGAGCCCAACGTTTGCTGCCTGTGTGCCATCCTGCTCCCTGCTGCTTCCTGTCCCCTGGGTTGTCATGGGGAGTCAGAGCTGTCACCACTGACTGGTGCTCTGTGGAGAGGTGAGAAAATGCATTTTTCATAAAGCTCACAGCTCGTGGTTCCTGGTGGGTTGATAGGGCAGCTGGAGGAGTCCTTCGCATGCCTGCTGTTGGGGCACCTCTGTGCCAGGTGCTCTGCAGGGAGTAGCAGGGGGTTCCTGGGCTTGGCAATCCCCATGGAAAACCTCCAGGCTGAGCTAGGACTGGCAGGGAGAGTCCTGGCTGGGACAGGCTGAGATACAGCCAGGGGGAGGGATGGTTGTACTGGGCAGGCAGTGTGGTGTGGGTGCTGCTGAGGGAGTTGTGTGCTGGATCCATCACTGCTGGATTTCTATAACACTGAGCAGGAATATTTCATGGTTTCTCAACCTCTTAATTGAGTTTCTTTACAGGGAAGCCTGCATCTGACAGGGGAAGGAGGTTGTTATTCCCTATAAGAACCATGGGTGAACAGCAGGAACTTGGAAAACACAAAAAGCTGTTTCCAGAGAGGCTGTCAATAAGCCAGTTAAATCTTTGGCAATTCGTGGGCCCAGCTGCAGTGGGACATCAGGGTTCTCTGGGACCTTGTTAGTGCAACATGTGCTTTCTTTCCTGTTAGATTCTCCAAGCTTGGGAAAGCAGAGGGGATAAGAACACACGGAATGCTGGGAGACTCCTGGGCTAGTGTGAGGCAAGGTGTCACCTTGCAAATAGGAACTGATGGAAAGGATAGATCTGAGTGGGGGGAGAAAACATCACTTATTGTATGTGCTGTGCTTGGGAAATAGCAGCAAGGAGTGGGAGAAGGGAATAGGTATGGGCAGGATGAGAGGTGGTTTTGGCTGGGATTTGGAGTGGCGGGGAGGTGAGGAGGAGGGGAAAGCTGTTTTACGTGGATGAGGTCAGGCAGTGTGACAGCTTTCAGAAAGGTGTTTGTCCTGAATATCCCTGCGCATCTCTCACCTCCAGGCAAGTCCTAAATTGGTGCAAATCAGCACCAGCGCTCTGCTGTGGGCCAGAGGTCCCTGCCAACCCCAGAGCTCTGAGGAGTGAGAGTGTCGTGTGGTGTGCAGGCAGTGCAGAGCCCTGCGAGAGCAACTGCCAGAAATTCAGATAGATGCACTGCTTATAAATAATAAATGATAAATTCAGCCTCTGATCTCCGAGGCACGCTCTGCTTCTGCACACTCCACGCTGGCAGAGAAGATCCCATCCTGGACTCAGCGGTCTCTCTCTGGCGTGGAGGGTCTGAGGGATGCTGAGGAGGCAGCTCGTGGAATTGGGGTCGTGCTGAGCCGCGGTGGAGCGTGGCCCCTTCTGCCACCAGCACTAATGAGCGTGGCCCCTGTGCCACGGCTGCTAACGAGCGGTGGGGAGGGCGAGGGCAGCCTTGCTCAGGCTTCAAACCCCCAGCACAAAGCTGTGCTCCTGCCCTCGGGAGAGCAGCGTTTTGTGTGAATGCGGCTTGCTGAACGAATTAATTAAGTCAATTTAAATGATAGACTAAACGATGCTCAGTGTTAAACTGTGCGAGTTGTATAAACAGCAGGGTCAGGGTTGCTGTGGCCGGGTAGAAGGGGCGGTTCCAGCTTTATCCAAGTGATGCACAACATCCCCCTCCTCTGCTCTTGGGGGAGCTGTGGCAGTGCTGGTGAAGCTGCTAGTGCCAAGGGCTGCCCCCGCCGTGCCCGAGCACTGCTGGGCTGTCTCCTGCTGCTGGATACATCCCTGTCCTGCTCCTGGCACCTGGCAGTGCTGTTGGAGCTGTGTTGGCTGGTGTCATGGCCAAGCTGCTGCTCGAGGGGCTGATGTGAGCTGATGGCTGCACAGGTTGCCTGGAGGGGTTATTAATATTTATTGTTATTATTTGTTAGCAGCAGTTACAAAGGTTGCATGAGTGCTGGGTAGATGCCAAGCTCTGTAAACATGTGTTTGTGCCATGGTTATCCTGCCCCTCCCACCCTGTGCCCGTGTCACAATTCCCTCCTGTGGGCTGGTTCCACTTTGGAGCAGGGTTTCTGCTGCAGGTGGGAGCAGGACCTGCTGCCTGTGCTTAGGCTGGGCCCAGCCAGCCCAGCTTATTCCTGCCAACCTCAAAGTGTGGCTTCCTTGCTGTGTGGGTACTCTGTAGGCAGCAAGAAGGTTTCCCACAACTTTTCCCTTTGTGTAGGAGTGTTTTTAACACGCCAGAGCAGAGTCCTAGTAGGAGTAAATGATGAGGAGCAAGCAAGAAGAATAAATGTTTTTTTGAAAGCAATTTCATAAGCGACATGAATGGAATGGTCTGTATGGCAGCTACACCCTCTCCACTGAGATCCTGGAGGTGTGAGAGTGCTTGCAAACAACTGCTGCTCCCTGGTGTCCTACCTGTCTGGGGCTTCGTGCCCAGGTGGGACCCTCTGGCAGGGCTTGGGGCTCTCACTGCACTGGGCTCCTGTGTGGGGCTGGGGATACCCACTGGAGGCATGGAGGTGCTTTCCTGAGGACAGGATGCCTGGAGGAGCAGAGCTGCTGAGATCATCCCTCACTGACCTCAGGTGATGGTGTGTGCAGGTTGTCCAGCTTCGAAGCCCAGGATTGTGCAGACCCAGCTAGCGACTGGGGAAGGGCATTAGTCTGTGGCCTCCCAATAATCCTCTCTTTGCCCACCAGCTGTTTCCTCTCCTAGGCACAGGCTGAATTTCAGCTCCAAACCTCCTCTTTCTCCTGTTGGTGTAGCTGTACAGTCATCAAGCAGGAGGGACAGCTGGCCACAGGGTGCTCCCAAGGTGTCTGTAGCATACCAGCAAACATGAGTGCTCCTCACAGAGCTGGGGACCCTCTTGCTCAGAGGAGGAAAATTGCAGGTCGAGTCAGCTAAACTTCCTTCCCTTTCTCCGTGGCACTGCACTTCACTCAGCCTGTCACAGTGGGGATGCCACCCATTAAAAGGACATTGTGTGTGAAGGGGATCTCAGCTCGCTGTGATTGCACTCTGCATCCTGAGAACCTCTCCAGTCCCACAGCCCTGTGCACGGCTGGCTGGAGATCACTCCCTCAGCTGCTGTTGCCCAGGAAACTTCTCCTTCAGCTGCAGAGGCGGTGAGTGCCAGCAGGTCTTTGTGCCATGGTTCAGCTGGAGGTGCTTGGGCCATGTTCCTGAGGGTTTCCACCTCTGCCCTGCACTTAGTGAGGGAGCTCTGGCAGTGCTCTGTGCTGGGGGTACATGAGGTGCTGCTGGTGCTCCCACTGCAGCTCGGCGAGGGCTGGCTGGACGGAAACCTGGCCTGAATTGGTCCATCTGCAGGCAGTTTTGCAGGACTGTAACACCAAATCCTGCTCCCTCACCTCATCCCTAGATGAAAACAAGGATTAGCTTATTGGTATTGTTTATTCTTAGAGATAATTGGTATTTTTGTACCAGCACTGGTGTGGCAGCAGGGCCAGGATGTTGCCCGTCCCCTGTGCTGGCACTGTTGAGGGACCTCCAATCTTGTGTCCAGTTCTGAGCTCTCATGGCAAGAAAAACATGGAGCATGTCCAGGGAAGGGAAGGGAGCTGGGAAGGGGCTGGAGAGTCAGTGCTGTGAGGAGCAGCTGGGAAAGGGGCTCAGCCTGGAGAAAAGGAGGCTCAGGGGGGGACCTTCTCCAGGAGGGTGGAGCCAGGTTGGAGTCAGGCTGTGCTCCCAGGGAACAAGGGACAAGACAAGAAGAAATAGCCTACAAGCTCTGCCAGGGCAGGCTCAGGTTGGACAGCAGCAGGAATTTCCCCACGGAAAGGATGGTCAGGCCTTGGCAGGGGCTGCCCAGGGAAGTTTGGAGTCCCCATCCCTGGAGGTGGCACTGAGAGCTCTGGGCTGGTGATAAGGTAGGGATGGGGCACAGCTTGGACTCGATAGTCTTGGAAGTCTCTTCCAACCTCAATGATTCTGGAATTCTGCTTCCAGCTGGCTGCAAAGCCAGAGGCTGGTGTCGGGGCTGAGGAGCTCTGGGATGTCTGTGTGCTCTCCTGGAGCAGCAGACCAGAGTTCAGATGAGGCTCCCGGCGGATTTGTTGGAGTGGCACAGGACAGGCAGCGTGGGCGCTGGGCTCTGTGCCGGGACTGAGAGCGTGGAGTGCTGCCAGCAGCAGGAGGCATTAATGGAACGTGCTGCTCTCCTTGCCTTCCTTTCAGCTGCCACCTGTGACTGCGGGAGCTGCGTTCCCGGGGCTGTGCAGCTCCCTGATGCACAGCTCTGTCCTCAGTGAAATGTCCCTGCCAATGGGGAGCACAGCTCTGGGCTGCTGTTTCCGCTGGCGTCGACGGGGATTTCTGGAGCTGTGGAGCAGAACCTCCCAGCCAACATGTCCTCCTCTGAGAGGAGGGTTACTGCCAGCAGTGGAGACTTCTCGGAGTCTGATCCTTTGCTCTTTCCCTAGTACCTGATTTTGTTTGACAGAAAAGGATTATTAAGGAAAAAATCAGCCCCTCCACTCTGCACAAGGGGAATTTGTGGCCTTCCTAGTCCAGTTTTGCTGCTGCCTGGCTGCTGTACGTGCTGGATCCCCAAAGATGCTCTCAAATCCAAGCAAACATTCCCTCTGCAGGTGGGGTCACCATGACCACCCTTTCTGCTTTGCAGGCTGCAGGGGTTGTTTCTGAAAATCCACTGTGTCCACAGAACAGTCAGTGTGAAATCCTCTCCTGCCCTCTGTGTGCGTCTGTCTGTAAGGAGATGTCAGCCTGTGCAGGCTGCTCTCCAGGAGCTCCAGAGCCCTGTGGTGCACATGCTGGCTCCTCCTGCCTACCTGGGACCGAAGCAAAGTGCTAATTGTTGTGCAGATGTCATCTGCCAGGCAGGCAGGAGGCTGGAGGCTTGAAAGAGGCTGTGCTGTCATTTGCTACCAGCCTCCTCGGTACACGTGAGCTCTATTTTTATTGGGAGTGTGCGTTTGCTTTCAGCCACTGCTTTGTTGAATTTCTTTTTCTCTCTTTTTTTTTTTTTTCTTTTTTCTTCTTATTTCCAGGCTTGCAGATAAAGTTTGAGGGATACATCTATTTTTCATTATTCCAGTTTTGCTGCTTGTTTTATAACTGAAAAAAATTCAACCAAACCTAAAAACCTGTTCCCTGTGTAAAAAGCAGCAGTTTGTTCTGAGATGAGAGGGAATTGTGTGTTGTGATCATGCTGGACTGAGGTCATGGCTGTGGAACTGTCCAGAAGGGCACGAAGATCAAGATCTTCTGTGAGCAGAGGGAGTTTGAGCCTGTGCATTGTGCTCTGAGTGTGCCAGCTCAGGAGCCTGGGTGTTGGTTGTAGCCTGGTTTTGCTCAGCCATGTCCCAGGAGAGAGATGGAGGCTCTGGCCACAGGTTGGTTTATGAAAATAGGGAGCTTTTCCTCTGCTCCAGCTGTGGTTTAATAAAGGCTTGTGGGTACTTGAGGTGGTTCTTTAACCCTTTAGCAAAGGGGAGACACTGAAGGAGGAAGTGGGAGGTGATGCTTTCCTGCACTGTGTGAGTTAAGCAGGGGAACTCATTGCTCAGGGGTGCTGTGGGGGTCAGAAATCCAGATCTGTTCCAAAACCAACTAATGAGAAAAATCCAATTGATGTGGTAGAGGTGGCTCAGAGGTAGAGGCTGCTGTTCAGGAAGACCTGGCTCAGGAGTTTTTGGAGGATGCAGAAGTACATCAGGTGTACTGTTGCCTCTGCTCCTTGCTCTGTCCCTCTCCTGTCCACCACTGACCAGTGGGATGTGGGGGGTTGCTTTTTCTTTTTCTGGCAAAAACCGAGCAAGGAGAGGAAGAAGTAACAAAATGGAGTGGAGAGACAAGGTACCAGTGAAAGGGTGGAAGGAGAGGAGGCTTCCCTCCATGTCCCTGGAGCTTCTGGGGGCAGAGGCTCTTTGGTGGCAGGAGCTGGTGTTGGGTGCTGCTGTGAGCCGGTTTTCTGCTTTGTGGGACACAAAGTGGTTGCTTCAAGGAGGGAAAACTCTGCCGTTTGATGTGCCATCCTGATGGACAGCAAAGCAAGATATTTCGGACCGCGTGTAGGGGAGGAACTTCTCTAAAACCTGGATAGGAGTAGGAGCAGACTTGATGGAGGGATGAGTAATGAAGGAGTGTTTGAACGGAACTAATCAGTCCTATCTTCTTTCAAAAGACCTCATTTAGTTTAATTTAGCAGCGTGTAAATTTAGAGCCAATCAAAGGAAATACTTGTGCAGCCTGTGTGCTGGCAGGCTGCTGCACTCCCTAGCCCAGCAGCGAGCTGAAGGCTGTGGGTGGATGCTGAGCCTCGTGTGGCGAGGCACTGGGGGCACACGTGTGCCTGGTTACACACGCATGGCGGGCACGCCAGCTCCGTGCCCGGGCCCTGGCACCCACGACAGCAGAACCCTTCACTTCCCCCCTCTTTTGTTCAGCAGGAGCTCTGTGGTCCATGGGGATGGCTCTGTGCCATGGCTCTGCTCCCTGGTCCCCTGTGAGCGTGGCCAGAGCCAGCTCCTGGCCCCAGGGCTCACGAGAGCCTCTGCTCTGAGCAGCAGGGAAAGCCTGTGCTGCAGGAACCGCCAAGTAAACCTCGCTGACCTCTGCAAAATGTTGTTTTCCTCAAGAAAACCCTACATATGGATTAGATGAACCCCCGATCCTTGGACAGCTGGTCGTTTTGTTTAATTTGAATTAGCACAGCTACTTCTGTACTTAAAATGAGGCACAGGCATAAAAAGCCTTCACGAGATTGCATTGCTTTTTATTTTTCCCTGTAGTTGTCATCCGTGGCACTGACACAGTGATTTTAAACAAGTCTTGCAGGTCTCCTCATATTTTCCAGGAGAGATATTATCCCCTGTGGGGTCAGGGTAAGTTGCTTGGCATTACCTGTCACAAACCCCATCAGCAGTGAGCCCCCCACAGCCCTGTGTGCTCACACCTTGAGGTGTTGTGCTTCCTGTGGTGTCACACCCCTGATCCCATGCTGCATTGCAAAGTGTTGTGTAAAGAGTCCTGAAACCTGCAAAAATTGAAAAAAAATACCATTGGGTTTGTTTTGCTTTTCATTTCAGGCTGGTGGCAATGTCTCCTCGGGCTGGGCTCCTCTCCACCACTGCCAGAGTCTGCCTGCTGCTGCTGCTGGGGTCTGTGCTCTTCTCCTGCTCCAGCCTGAGCCACAGAGCACCTGTAAGTTTTGGGTGCTCCAGCTTGATTTCAGACTGATAAAACATGGATGCTTTTTGCCTTTAAGGAAATGCCCAATATTCTTTAGGAAACCTCTTTCTCCTGCTTGAATTGTGAAAACAAACCAGAAAGGGTTCTACTGATTTCTGTGTAAATGAAGAATCACTTGTGTGGTGCTGCCCATTTTTTCTAGAAATGCTAATGAAAATGGGGTATTGCGAAGCAACTGTGGCTAGGCAGTGACAGCAACACTTAAATGAACCAAGTCACATCCTTTTATCCTTACTGAGCATTTAAACCCCGGCACTTTTCCTGAGCAGAGCTGGTAAACATCAGCTGTCTCCATTATGTGTTTGAACAGATCCAGCACTGGGAGGCCTGGTGGTAAATTTACAATAGCCTGTGTCACTAACTCCCTCTTGGATAATCACAGAGCCGTGGAAATCAGCTAAGTAATAACTGCTCCACTCACTCCTTTTTAGTCCTGTTGAGTCTTGGCTTGGAAAATGTTAACATTGATTTTCATCTGCAGAACTTGGGCTTTTATGGCTGTGATTGTTCCTGAGCTTTAACCATTTGTTATAGTTTGAACAATTCCAAGCCCCTGATGCACTCAGCAAAAGCAGGAGTTAAGAGCTGGTTTCTCGTGCATTTCTGAAATTGCAGTCCCTTTCCACAGCTGAAATAAAAACATTCTATAGGTTTGTCAGCCATCTTTGTGTGTTACCACAATCATGGAATTGTGGAATTTTTTAGGTTGGGGAGAACTTTATGGTCATTGAGTACAACCTTTAACCCAGCACTGCCAAGGCCACTACCAGCCCATGTCCCCAAGTGCCACATCCACGCTGTCATTGCTACTGTGCATGTTTTGCTCAGGTTGACATTTCTGTTGCTCAGAAAGACTCTTCTAGGCTGGAAACGGATATTTATATGCAGAGCATCCAAATTCTGTTAGAAAATGTGCATGCATTTTTTCCCAAAGAGTGGAAGAACTGAAGGCAGAATGTGTCCCAGAATTTCCACTTAACCTCTGAATTTACTTACGTTTTTCCTGTGAAAACATCCTAAGGATTAATATCCAAACACTTCATGAAGTGAGCTGTAACTCCATTCTAATTGCCAACAATTAGGACTAATCATTCCCTGTAGGATGGTTATCTCAAATTCTTCAGTGGTGACTGAATTGGTGATCTCAGAAGCTGAAAATATTCCCTTCAGCAGACACTGAGCTGTGGGGATGATGAGCCTGGACCAGTTCATCTGTTCCTGTTGGAACCAGAACAGCCCAGACCCAGGAGTCACTGCCTGGTGTGAGAGTACAGGTCATTTCTGTGCACTCTCCAGAGTTTTTTGTGACTCCCACCAGCTCCCTAGGGAGGCTTTCCATTGAACAGCAAATTTTCCCTCACAGCAAGGATTTTTTGCCCCGCTGTTCTCCCCTGTTCTTGCCTTGGTGTAATGTCGAGCCACTCGTGCTGGATGCTCTCCCACACCTCTGCCAGCCTCGTGCTGCACCTGCCATGAGGTGGTGATAAAATCCCTGCCTCATTGTTTTAAAAGCCTTGGAGAACACTGGGAGCGGGTGGAGAAGAGGATCCTCACATTTGTATCATGTGGGCAACTCGGTGTGTTTTTTCCCATGTCCTATTTTGGAAATAGCTGAACTATTTTAGCTGAAATCTTCTCCAAGCCTGAAATAAGTGCATTAAAAAAAAAAACCAAACAAAAAACCCAACAAACACAAAACCCCAAAAAAACCCCCAAACCCCAAACCAGCGAACAAGCCTTGAGGCATTCCACTTGTGTGGAAAATTTCAGCTGAAAAAGTAAAAAGTTTGACATATTTTTAGGTGAGGGAAAATGGGGTCTTACAATGTTACACAACCCTAATAATAGCCAGGGCTCCTGCCTCTGACTGAAATACAGGTGAGGCTCTGTGAGAGCTGGTTTGAAACCTGCAACCTGCTCTGGAATAGGAAATAAGCTGCGTTGCTTTGTTCAGCACAAATGTCATGCTAGTTATGCATGTTTAACCTTTAATATATTTTAAATCTAAATTTAACCATGTGGAAAGAATCTTGGATGTCAAAAAAAAAAAATCTGCTGGCGAGGGAAAAAATTTTGTATTCTCAGCCAGCACTAAATTACCCAGATGCAATTGCTAATGAGCTGAATCTCTTCTCTCCAAAAGGAGTTTGCCCTTACAAAAATAGAAGAGAGCGACATAAAAGATGCCAGTGGGAAGGAGCCGGTGACAGAGGATGACGCTGATCCCGAGGACCTGGAAGTGTTTTACCCCACGGATCAGTGGCAAACCCTGCGTCCAGGTAAGTGCTGCTGGCTAATTATAGCATGCCTCTGGAGCCCCACCTGCCAGCACTGACAGGAGCCTTGCAGACACTCCAAGAGCTGTTTGTTCCCATGACAATGTGTGCTTTTGCTGGTGTTCGCATAAAGAGAAGGACTCCGTGACCCAGTGCAGGGACTGGAGGACCTGGGCAAAGTGTCCAAGGAGGGGAGTGGTTGCTCCAGGGCTTTCAGGTCACTGGAGCAGGAGGAGTGGGCTGCCAGCCCCCTTGTGGGTGGGGGGCTGTCTCTGTCACTGGCTCCACAGCCTTTTCTCTCTTCATTTGTCAAGGGCCAGGTTTTATAACATTTGTTGGCACGTGGATTCCCAGCTCTGCTGTGGTCCGGTGTGGAGCTGCTCAGTGGCAAGCTGATTAGGAGCTGTCACTGGAGCACTGAACAGCTTTTTAACAATGGGTTTTCTGTTCCTTGGCTATTTTAAAGCTAGCTTTTATTTCCATCCATGCAAACCACAAAAAAATCTCTTCCCTTTCTTTGGGTTGGTGTCTTTCATTAGCCATGCCTGGGACTCTATGGTGAGAGGAGCCCAGTGGAGCAGCTTGGCCTCTGTGTGCTGGGAAGGCTCTGGAGGGGCCAAACCCATTCAAACACACACAGATACACATGTGCATACATATTTCAACAATTAGCCTGTCTCTGGGGTCCTGAACGAGCTGTTTAATCCACTTGTGCTTTGGTGTCCTCATGTATATGCAGGTGTAATACCTTCCCACCTCACAAGGGTGAACTAAGTAGTAATTAATTTTTATAAAGTGCTCTGAATTTAAGAGCTTTATCCTGTGCTCAGTATTATCATTGAATGAATAAGTATGGGTTCCATTTGTCTTGAAATTTCTGCCAGATATAGCAGAATGACTTTTCCAAATGTAAATCTTTGTATAACATAAATGGCTACAAAAGCCCCTGCGTTCCACAGAGCTGCAGTATATACTTATATTCCATTTCTGTACCATTATGTATGGGAGGCATGTGGTGTCCCTGCTCATTATTCAGCCTGGCAGATCCCCACCAGCTTTGTTGGAGCAGAACTTGTACATACTTGCAATCATTAGAAACCTCATTGCAAGGTTTGTTCACAAGCACCTTCTCCACTGCTCGGGTGCCTTATTCCGCTTTCTTTTTGTAGTTGTTCCATGTTGGGCACATGCAGTGAAGGGCTTGTGGAAGTGGGGAGTTTGTCAGTATTCACAGAGGAGAGTAATTCTGGTTACTCTTGTAAAGACTTAAAGGGTGTCCTGCCTCATGCTCTGACTGCCACAGATCCAGCACTGGGGACATGGCACAAAGAGGAGCCTGCCTTGGTCTCCTGCTGCCAGCCTGGGTTTCTGTCTTCTGGGGGTTCCTCTGGAGTGAAATCTCTGTGAAGATTGGCACTTCAGCACGTGTTAGCCAAGGCTGGGGACCCTGCTGCCAGCATGAGCCCACCCCTGTAGCCTCGGCCCCAAGGCTTTCCCAGTGTGAGCACAGCTCTGGCTGGGCAGGGAGCTCACCTGGCACAAGGGAAGCTGCTGCTGTGGCTGCACAAGGATGCACCTTGTCTGTGTGTCTCATCCACTGGTTCTGCATCTTGCCGTGTTTTCCATGTGAGTGCACTCACTGGCAGCTGAGCAGAGCCTGGCTGGGCTGGGCTCAGAGTTTGCCTCCTGCTGCCCACCTCTCCAGGACACCCCCACTTCCTCTCCTGTTGTATCCCTGCAGCAAACTAGGCCAGTCTCTCTAGGGGAAGCAAATGTTTGGATTTAAAATCTGGATCTACAGTTCTGAACACTGGGAGGGAGCTTGGAGCTGCATTTCCCCCACCTCACTCCTGTTTCAACTTGTTCCTGTTCTGAGCTCACGCAGGATTTTTGTGCTTCTCTACAATGGTGCAGCAGCTCATCTTTTATAGATGTGTTCCCAGTTTTCCTCTGCTGAGTTTCCAGTTCCCAGTTGCTAATTGCATCAATCCTCATTTCCGCTGGGACTGCAGCAGTGTCATCAACCTGTAACCTGTCAAATCCCCCAAATTCAATTGTTATTGTGTCTGTAACGCTTTGGGCGCTTGTTCCTCGCTGTCTGCAGTGTGAGCTGGATTTTGATCAAGTGCTTCCTTGCACTTTGAGCACACTTCAAGCTGCTGGAGGTAGCTGGATGCAAACACAGAGAGACAGTTGCCCTACGAGCTGTGCCGCCTGTAATCTGGGAGCAAGATCAGTTGTCTCTTCTGCCAGGCAGCCAGAGCTGATGGCTCTGGAAGGGTTGGTGAAACTTCCCAGAGCCCTTTAACACTTCGTTAGGCATTGCTTCTTTCTCACTTGGCACTAAATAATGCACCAGGTGCAGGGCTCAGACTGGAAGGAGACGTGTGCCTTGGAAAGGCTTCCAGCACCTCTGCTTTTGGACTTTTTGGCATCGTCTGTGGGGCTTTTCCTTTTGTCCATGGCTGGAGTCCACAGGAACCCAGAGGGTTTTTGGGGTTTAGTGAGTGGGATTGTTGTGCCCTCTGAATGAAGGTTCACACCCCTGCTCAGACTCCTCATGGTCAGGTAACAGAGTTTGTCTGAAGTTATGCTTCCTCTGCTTTTTTCTTTCAGAATACACTTTCTCCAGGTGATAGTACCCTTGGGAGCTGGAACCTCTTTTTACTTTTGTTATTTGGGCACCAAATCTCCCAATATTTTGTTTAGCATTCCTGATGATGGTTGGAAGTTGGATTGCTCTGACCATCTAGTTGTATCACTGGGCAGCAGATTTTCCACCCAGCATTAGGGTGGGAAATTTTCCACCCAGCAGTGGCTCCTCTGGGAAGACTTTGCTGTGAAGATTCAGAAAAAAAGATATAAGAGGCAGAGGTTTAACTGGGAAAGGAAAAGGGCATTAATCACTCCCCCCCAGCAGTGATGAGTGGAGAGCTGGGGCTGCACAGGGCCTCTGCTCTGCCCATCCCCATGGCAGCAGCACTTTGATGCTCCCTAATGTGGCAGAAACCCTCTGGCAGGTTTTCCAGCTGACAGTTGGGAGTTAATGAGTCCAGTTTCCAATCCAGATGGACAAGTGAGAACCTCCTCTGCCCAAAATATCAAAATATTTACAGATTGCTCGGCAGACAGGCAGCAGTGGGGCAGAGGGGCTGCAGAGCAGCTCCCTGCAGACTGCAGGGATGGAGCAGAGCCTGGCACTGTGACTGGCATGGGGCAGCGTGGATCTCTCTGGGATTTGGATGGATGTCTCAGGGCAGAGCATGGAGCTTAGCTGGCCTGAACCTTCAGCTATGGTTAAAGCTCTGCCTTGCAGAACTGAACCTGCAGTGACTCCCCAGTGTTTGTGCTGCCCAGAGTCATTTTCTGAAGTGCCAGATTATTTCACAGTTAAAAACCAAGGAGCCATAGCTGCTGCTGCTGATCAGGCTGCCAGAGTGAAGCTGATGTGGACGTGCTGTTGGTGCTGCTTCTGCAAAGATTAAACCATCTTGTGTTCACCAGGGAGCCAGTGATACATTGCTTGGCATTTAAATATCCATGGCTGCAGCTCGCAAGGATCCTCAGGCTATCTTTGCTGCTCCTGCTTGTCACAGGTCTTCTCCCGTCTCATTTGCTGCTCAAACAAGGTTTTACACCTGTGGAAACACAGTTCTCCAGGCAGCCACGTTGGGGAGGTGTTCTCAGGGGCTGCTTTGAAGGACTTGCTGTGGAAAGAACAGGACTGAGGATGGGGAATAGCTCGGTCCAGTTTCATTGCCAGTCTGTCTTCCAGGAGATGTCGGTGGCCAAGTGAGGCAGCTCTGCTTTAGGCTGAGAAGAGGTTCTAAAAGCTGGGGGAGGAAGGAGGCAGGAGGAATGCCTTGGGCTCAGGAGTCCTGTGCCAGGCCTGTCCCACAGCCCGTGGTGGTGGCGTGGTTGCTGCTGAGGGTCCCCTTACACCTTGTCTGTGGGGACCTTGCTCCTGCTGCTCGCTGGGATGTCCTGAGCTGCGGCAGCTCTTGCTAATTGCTTTTCTGAATTAATCACTGTCCAAACCATTGGCTTCTCGCTGACCCGACCTAACTCACACAGTGGTGGGCAGGTCTCTGAAATATTTATGGCAGCACGGTCAAGAAAGGGCTGTGAAATACAGAGTGAAACCACCAGGGTATGCTCGTTTTTGCAAAGTTTGACGTGTCTAATCCAGGAAATAGGAGCCTCATCAGATCAGCACAGATTTGCATATAGAGGGAAGGCAAATGGAATTTTAAAAACCTCATCTATACTAGATGAAATGCTTCTTCTCCAGATTTCTTTATAAAATGACTTGTTAGTGATGTGCAGGGGGGAGAAATCTCGACTCTGGAGTTCTTATAATCTTGTCTAGCCAGCAACAGGAGAGCTGGAGGATGATTCCAGCAGGTAGGAAAGGCCAGGCTGACTTGAGAGCAAATGTTCAGTGCTTGGAAGCTGAGTTATGGTCCTTGGTAGCTCTCCCTCTGCTTGTTTTCAATCTGACTTCCTGCATAGGAGGCTTTTCATCTCCTAAATGTATCTTGTGCCTGTCCTTTTTATTGCCAGCTGCCTTCGTGGGCTCCTCTCTCAGCTTCCTACCTTCGTGAGCTTTCCTTTGCCTCTCATTTTCACATCACAGGATGCACAGAGTCCCTAACACTGGCTTGTGCCTAATTCCAAGTCCTTGGCAGAAGTGCCAGGGCTGAAGCTGCAGGTGCTGCTCCTGCCTCGTGTGTGGGGCAGTGCCAGGCAGATGTGGCACACCAAGCACATCCTCCATGCCCCGGTCCTGCTCTGGGTTGGAGAGATAGTGGTGTTTCTCTCCAGCTGTTGGTGAAAGGACAGGATTGGGGCTCAGGAGATGCTGGGACAGTGAGCAGACAGGTGGTTCCCAGCCCCCTGCTCCAGCAGGAGGATTCCAGCTCTGGACATGGCACGAGTGTCCCGCCCTGCAGCTTGGTTTCAGCATTTCTGTAATGAATTGGGAGCCCCAATTCCATGAATTGGGAGTTTTTGCCCCCCCAAATGCAGGTAAAAACTTGTCTTCTGTCATTTCCAGAAGTGGCAGTGTCCTGGCAGCACTGGTGTGGTGAGAAAAAGCCCTACATTGCTTGCTCACATTTAGGACCGAAGTGGGCCTGGGGTGGGTTTTTGGTGTGTCAGGTCAGTCCTGTCCCTTACTGGCTGTGATGCTACTGGTTTCATTAAACAAGCTGGTTACAAAAGTCTTTTGCAGTGATGATCCTTCTGCCAAAAACTAACTGTGCTTCTGAGCAGCCAGAATAAAAGTCTGCAGCTTCTCTAACAGGCTAGGCTGTGGGGCACTGCCAAAACAAGGGTGCAGTGCTGTGTTTTCATGAGCCAAACCACGACTCCTGCTAGTGGTTTGTGGAATTCTGAGCCCTGCAGGGTATTCCAGGTGATCTGGACTGGTCATAAACCAGGGGATGAGGTGCTGAGAGTCAAGCAGTGGTTTTAGTGCCACAGGAGGAGGTTAAGCTGCAGCTTTCAGAATAATTTCAAACTTTGATTTAATGATGCTCAGGCTGCTGGTGGTGTAATAGCAGCAGACATCAGCAGTGGGAGTCATTCCTGTGGCTAAATGTACATTGTTTGGTGGGGGAAAAGTGCTTTGAAAGAAGACAGACTGTTTCCCAGAGAAGACATCTCTCATTCTCTTCTTTTATCTCCTCCCTGCAACGCCGGGGATGCTGTGAGTGTGTGAGCTGCTGAGAGGTGCTTAAATGTGTGCTGGGTGATGAGGAATACCTTGCTCTGGTTTTTATGTGCAAGCAGGCTGTATTTTCTGCAACAGCTCCAATAACCTTCGCGTGGCTGTTTAGAAGGATGAACCTCATTAAAGAAGAGGTATTTAATAACAGGCCTATTTTTATCTCTGTCTTTATCTAACAGTCTGCACATTTATTTCAAGCTTGTAACAGTGCTTTGGAAGAAAAATGTTTTCCCTCTTCTAAAATGTTTTGGCAGTGCCTCCAGCCTCAGTTATCTTGAATTTCCATTTTGGCTATCATCCCTCCTCCTTCCAAAGCCAGCAAGCCACACCAGGCCCACAGCTCCAACATTTTCCTTGGGAAATGGGAAATTTCTATGGGAATGTAGTTTCAAAACATGGGACTTGGGTCCCAGGGTCACTGAAACAGTTCTGAAGGTTTGATCAAACATAATCACAGCAACTCCCTCAGGCTTCAAATGTGTGATCTTGTGTGGGACAAGCATTGCAGGCATTGCAGTGTTTGCTGCAGGGTGTGACTGGCCACATGCTCTGGGAGAGGCTGCCAGCTCTGGGGGTCAGCCATTCCTGCAGAGATTATTATTTTTTTCCTAGATTTGTCGACTTTATTCTGTAATTTCATAAATTAAACCCTGAGCTATAGATGTCTTGCAGACATTGTGTTTTCAGCCCACTCTCCTGTATTTGCTGTAGTTTGCTGGTGATGCTGGAGGCAGCCTCAGCCCCGAGGGGATGCACCATCTTCCCAGCTCCTTACACACCTGTCCCTCTGGCATTGCTGGCTCTGTATTCAGACCCTGCCCTGACTGAAGGTTTGCTGGAGCACAAGTGCCCGAGCCTGTGGCCAGGATCACAATTTCTGAGCCCTTTTCCCAGGATGCATGTGGCCATATGCTCCAGGAGATGCTGGATTTGGGCCCTGGGATGTGTGTGGCAGTTATTACAAAAGAACTTGGCTCTAGGGGCTGGTTTTTCCTTGTCCTTCAGTCTGGATCATGTACATTCCTTAGCCACAGTTTTGCAGCATTACCTGTTTCCATAATTAGGGAGTATTTTCCATGGTCTTGCTCAGGCCCTTCCTCCCTGTGATCTCCCCCATGGGCTAAGGCCTCACTTACTGAAACTTCCACAGAACTCATTCTGGGTGGGCAAGGACAAGGTCAGAGGGTTTTCAGGCAGTCAGCACAGTCAGATGGCTCCTGTGAGGAATATTTCACTTGCTCCTTCACAGTTCTTGCTTGCAAATTGTCCTCTTGCTCAGATGGGGCTCTAGCTTTTTTTTTTTTTCTCCTTTTTCTTTTCTAAGTTATTAAATTTTCCATACATTTGTTTATAGGGTCACACAAGCAGCAGGTCTGCTTTTTCCACAGATCCTTCTGGGGCCACGTGCTGTGCCTGCTCCATTCTGGTGCAAAAGCACCTTGCTCCTCTGAGGAAAACTCAGAATATCCATCCAGCTGTCTTGACTGAGCGAGGCATTTTCTCTGAACCCTGGCCTCTGTTCATTTCAGAATCTGCAGGGAATTTGGGACATAAATTAAAAAGCTATTTGATGCTCCTTGAGGTCTGGAAGCTGGTTTTGCATTTGTTCTTACTTGAACACACACTGAGACAAATGGCTCTGCTTTCCTGAAGCTGCTTCCTTTAGCATCCTGAGGAAGCTTCCCAGTTAAAAAATAAATATGGCTCTGTTTTTCCAACCCTGCTTTACCAGCAAAAGCTGGGGAAAGAAACGTAATCTCCTTGGGTCTGTCCTGATGTTTTGTAGAACTAATTCCCATTTATTGGAAGAACTCCTCACGCTAGATTCACGTTTAATTTTTTATTATGTGTTTACATTTTGGAAGGAGTAAGGGTGGTGATGTTGGAAATTCTAATGAGGGACAATATTTCTGATTCAAAAGACTCAGGCTCCTCTCTCCTGATTTTTCTGCCTGCTCCTTAAGACTGCAGGAAGTTTTGCTTTGGTCATTCACTTGCAACAGGATGTTATCTGAATACAGAATTAATGTATGCAGCCTGTCACTTGGAATTGCTGCTGTTCTGCTGCTGGAGAGCTCCCGGGGTTGCAGAGTCCTTGCAAGTGGCAATAACAGGAATGTGCCTGTGATCCTGCAAAGCAAGAGGAGGAATGTGGAGCTGCAAGTCTCTCCCATCACTGCAGGGTGTGAATAAATAGATCTAATCAACAATTTACATGTTAGCCCCAGACCAGGTTTTATTTTTAGGATGTGTCATTCAGCCCAAGCGAAACCTCTGCATCTCAGGCTGGTGGTGTTTCTAAAAGCACTCCAAGTGATCACCGAGGCTGCATTTTAAGCTGCATTTACATTTTGATAGAATCTGCTGCTTTTCTTATCTGAAACAAAGCCCACCTGATCTTCATTAATTACACTATCATTTCACCTGCTAACCAGGATGCTACTAATTACAGTTATCTCTCTGTTCTTCACCAGATAATACACAAAAAATTGTTATCCCTGGCTGTATCTGGATTAGCTGGAGCTGTAAGGAGGCTGCACATGGTGATGGGTTTTACAGGTGGAGTGAAGGTATTTCTAGGTTGTCTGAGGGAAAGCTGGAGGAGTGGCTGCTCTCCTGCTGGCTGTGCTGCCATTCCAGGACACCTCCACAGCAAAACACACAGAAAACACTGATTAAACATAGAAAAATCTGGTTACTGCAGGGTGTCTGGAGCAGGCCAGCTCCACAAGAGAGGTGGTGGAGTCCTGGGACATCCCAGACCCTCCTGAACACAGGCCTAGGGCTGGAGGGGACACTGCTTGAGCAGGGGGTGATCCCAGAGGTATTTCCAGCCTCAGCTATCAGGGACTGTCTGTCAGTGCCTTTAAGAGAGATCTCACGATGGCTTTACAGAGAGCTGCAAGCCCTGGTGGTGGTGCTGACTGCTCCCCCACTAACAGCAGCTGCAGTCTGAGTGGGGCAAGCACAGAAAGGTCTTCTTTGAAAAGAGGCAGCAGGAAATGTCTGAGCTGCTGAGGAGTCGTGGGTCCAGAGAGCTGGAGCCAGGAGCCAGAGGCTGCAGGGAAGGCACCCTTCCATGAGGGCAGAGCCTTTGCTGGAAGAGAAGTCAAGAGTCTTTCCACTTGACTCCTGTTTCATCATCCTTCCACACACTGATCTCTTCAGATGCTCTCTAAAGCTTTGGATTACTTTCTGAAGGGGAAAGGAGAGGAGCAGAGCGAGGCTGCTGAGGAGAGCTTGTAGCTGGCAGCTGGTAAGAGAGGAGGGACATGGAGGCTCCTGCAGCCCAGGCTGTGCTCAGAGGTGTGAACACTGGCTGAGGAGATGTGCGTGCTCTCCTCCATCCACTGCCAGTGTTCTCAGGTCAAACACACCTGCACTGCTTGTCTGTACTTTTTGCTGTACTTGATAAACTGGTATATGTGAGTTTGGGGGTTTTTGTTGCCTTTTCTTATTCTGAAGAGAACTAAAGATGGTTCACATGATTTCTTTTGTGCCTTCTGCAGTGCAGATGATGCAGGCAGGGATGGAACAACGTCTTTATACTTTCCAAGTCTTTATACTTGCCAAGTCTCCATCCACACCCAAGGCGCTGCCTGAAGCTCAAAGGTGATTTTCTTGCAGGCTTAGAACTCTGCACCAGCAGGGAGAACAAGAAGCTCAGTGGAGACCATGCTCTAGAAAAACTGAATCCATGGTCCAAAAGCTAAATATGGAACCATGGAAGTGCACACTGCAGTGGTAGTGGAGCTGGGAATGCTGAATGGGGAGGTTTGCTGCCATTCTGGCACAAGGAACCACGGGTCCTCTGGTTCTCCATGGTTCTCCACAAGGATGTGCTGATGCCTTGCCCACAGCTTGCTGTGACAGCAGGCAGTAGTTTCTGGTGGGGCTGCTCTGCTCTGGCAGGGCCATGGTGGTCCCAGGAGGGCAGGGCAAGGATGCTCCTGTCCCAGCAGGTCACTGGGCATGCAGGTACCACCCTACAGCAGCTGCTCCTCCTCTGCATCACTTCCAGGGACAAAACTCCTGTCCTGCTGCATGGCAGGGAGCCCTGCGGAGCCAGCACGGAGGGGACAGGCTGGGCAGCACCTGGGCAGCTCTGGTTTCATCATTTTTGCCTGTTCCTGCCACAGAAGTTGTGTGCTGGGTGGAGATGTGTGTGTTTGGGAAGGGTTGATCTGACCATTAGCTTGTCAGGGTTTGCAACACTGGCAGCTAGGGAGAAAACTGTTATTAAGTGTAACGTGGCACCTTGGAGATGGAAGCATGGGGAGACAATAAATACAGCCTTCCATAATGCCATTTTATGGTGTCACTCTTCGGAATTTATTAAGACTTAGTTGCAGCCATGCCTGCAGCCTCCTGTGCTGGAATCAGTAAATTGTGTTCATTATTTCCAGCACTTGCTCTGACCTGCTGTGTTTTACAAGGGAGGAGACCTGGAGGTGTGGGGACACCCCAGCTGCTTTCTGCAGACGTTTTCTTGGTGCAAATCTAGCTTTTCTGGGCTTTGCTGGGACCCCAGGCAGCACTGGGCTGCGTGGAGGGACCCCAAGTGTGACGTGGTGGTTGATGAGAACACTGAGGGACTGAGGACCTGCCAAAATCACCACAGATCCACAGGAACAGAGAAGGAGCTGGGTGAGGAGGGATGCCATGAGCACCCTGGAGCACACTGGCACATTTGTCACTCCACTGTGGGACCACTCCAGCAGTCTTGGATGTGCTGAGCATGCTGGATGTGGGAAAGAGTTCACAGGAGCTCCCTGAACTGCAGACAGGGAGATGCTACCCCCTGTTTGGTGTCCTCTTGCACCAGTGTTTTCAAATAAAAACACAAATGAAACTGTGCTCCTTCCTCCCACCTTTTGTCAGGACAAATCCTAGCAGCAGCATGTTTGTGTACCTTCATCCTTGTCCTCAGCATTTAGGTCCAGGATGGAGGAAAACAAGTTCAAGCCCAACCTCCTGATAATTTATTATGTTCCTTGTGCTTAAGGGCAAAATTTAAGTTGCCAAAAGCAGATGTTTGCATGCTCTTTTTTTAGCTCTCAAAGTACTTTCTGTGTGCTTGATTGATGGACGTTCCTGTTACATTAATAGCTGGGCTTTGCAGAAAGCTGTTATTACCAGGAGAATCTGGTGTGGGTTTCAGTTTTTCTTCTTGCATTGAAAATCCATTATTAATGTCTTTTTGAGGGAAAAAAAAAAAGGTTTCAATTCAGGCATTTTGCTTTGCTTTCTCAAGCTTCTTCTCAACTGTCTTCACTGAGGTGCTTTTAAAATCAATATTACAAGTGTTCTTTATATTTTACTGGGTGGTTGAGGGTTTCTGCATCTTGCTGTTGATTTCTGATTGTAGTGCAGGACATTTAGGTGCACACAGGTTGCTCTGTGATGGATAACTTCATATGTGTCTTCCTAATCATCACTGAGTCGCCTTCTGCATGTTTCCTGCTGCTGGATGCTGCTGCTGAGCTTGGAAGGCACCAGGAGAGCTCTGAGTGCAATCCTGAGACACCAAACATGTGATGGTTCATTTAATTTGGGTTTGGTTTTCAATCAGACACAGGGGTCATGTGAAGCTTGTGGGGTCTCCTCTTTTGTGTTGTCTTTGCAGGATTCTTCTGCCCTGGCTTCTCAGGCAGTTTTGTGTTCTGTGCTGTAGGAGCATAACAAGTCACTGTCCTGGCTTTGTGTGGGGTGGTCATAATGAACCTTCAGCTTCAAGCACTGACCTTGTCCCTTAGGGATCTTAAAACTCACCCAGTCCCACCCCTGCCATGGGCAGGGACACCTCCCACTGTCCCAGGCTGCTCCAAGCCCCAGTGTCCAGCCTGGCCTTGGGCACTGCCAGGGATCCAGGGGCAGCCACAGCTGCTCTGGGCACCCTGTGCCAGGGCCTGCCCACCCTCCCAGGTAATAATTCCTTCCCAATATCCCATCCATCCCTGCCCTGTGTCTGTGGGCAGCCCTTCCCTGTGTCCTGGCACTCCAGGTCCTTGTAAAAGTCCAAGTCTCACTGAAGTAACACAGAAGCACAGACTGCATTGGTAACTGCTGTAAAGTTGGATTTACAGAACACATCAGCACTGATGGCACAATCTGTGTGACAGCTTGTTGGCACCAAAGGAACCTGTGAGGAGTGACACAACTGTGGCCAGCACGGGTGCTCCAAAATGCTTCCACGGCTCCAGGTGGGCTGTACCAGGGGAAGGGCTCTGTGTGTGAGAGCACAGTCCTTCCCAGCTCTCCATGCCCTGGCACAGGCTCCACGTCTGCCAGGGCTGTGGCTGTGCCAACAGCCAGTCTGGAGTGGGCTGGCTGTGCACGAGCCTTTCTGGCCAGCTTGGGCTGCTCGCTCCTCAGGCTTATCCTGAACAGGCTCCTGGACCTTCAGACATGCAGGCTGCACTTGGCTTCTGAGGAGTTGCTGATTGCAGTTTGTCTGTCCGTGCTGGGGACCAGGACACACACTGGCAGAGGAGCTGGTCCCGTGTCGCCGGGAGCAGCAGGGCTCGGCGGTGGCAGCGCTGGCAGGGACACGGCAGCCCAGCCCCGCCCGGCCCGGCAGAGCCGCTGTGTGCCGAGCCGGGAAGGGACAGGGCTGGCATGCGTAACAGTGGGCAGGCTCTGACCTTGCCGCTGGAACTCACTTAGCAATTCTGTTGATGTTCTGGAAACGAAAATATAATTCAGGCCACCTTCTCCTCCAAGCTGACCCTGCGAATCTGGGAGAAGAGCTACTGAATAATTAGGGGCCTTTTTTTTTTTTCTTCCCCCTTTTTGCTGGAGTTACTGCTCGGTGTTGAACTGTGCTCTAAAGTGTCATTAGCTCCCTTGAACTTACTGCTCCGAGTGTACTTGGCATTAATATAATTACGTAAATTGCAGTCTCATTAATCACCAGGGGCTGCGGCACATCCCTGTCGTGCTGTTTGTGGGTGGCTTGGCTGGTGAGAACCCCCTGGCCAGGGGTGGAGGCTGGAGCACTCCCCCTCTGCTCCTGTGCCTGGTGTAGCTGTGCTTTGTGTGTCTCACCCTGCAGGATCTGGAGCGTTTGCCAGCACTGCCACGACTGCAGGGAGCAGCCTTGCTGCCGCAGAGGAGAAAAGGGAAAGGTGGGTTTGTCCCAAGTGAGTTTGGCTGGACCGCATCCCTGCTGCTGTCACTCTGATTTGGGTCTGTGGGGTCCCAAAATGCAGAGCCCAGACTCATGGCTTTGCAGTGAACACCCAGAGCCTGAGCTCTTGCGCAGGGTCTGCTGCAGGGCTGTTTGATGATGCTGTGGCTCTGTGGCAGAGCCCTCAGCCTTCCTGGCAATGTAAATTCTCCTGGCTGCATGCTAAAATTACACTGAGTTATTGATTTATCTTTGAGAGGATTTCCTTCCCGAGGGACATTTCTGGCTGTTGTAGTGATTTAGTTCCTCTGCGAGTGCAGAATCCGTAGCAGAGCAGAGCCACCCTCCTGCCCTCGAGCCTGCAGCTAAGAGTCGCGCTCCCTCAGGCTTCCTCTGCAAGCTGATTTCTGTTCCAAGGCTGGGACAAGGTTACGTGGCTGTTATTTCTGTGTAACAACTGCAAATAAAAGGGCATTTTCAACTTTCCACTGCAGAAGCTGCAAGTCTGGGACAAGCCTTTGTGCCGTGGCACCAGCATTATCTTGAGCATGTCTCAAACCCAGCTCCAAGGCTGGCACGTGGGATGCGTGGAGCCGTGCCAGCGTTAATGCACTCGGACTCCTGGGAACGTTTTAGTTCCTCAGAGTGGGGTATGATGGGAGCAGGATCATGCTAACACTTCTCTCCTAAAGCTGCAGGGTACAGCCTCTCTTTTCTTTGCTTTCTATTGACTCACTATGGAGCATTTCTAAAAACCAGGCCAGGCAAGTTCCTGCTGGTGGTCGAGAGGAAGCAAAGCCAGTTCTTTTCTTCTACCACCAGTTTTCTCCCCTTGGCCCTGAAATCACACCCCACTAGCTGTGGCTCAGCTGGCGAGCACCATCAGTAGAAGGACCTGACCCTTCAGGACATGGCCAAATGTTTCAGCTACTCTGTGGCTGGAAAATGCCCAGCTCTGGGTCCTTGGGTGCCCATTTGAAGCACATCCCTGTGGGTTCCTGTATCTAACCCCACAGTAGATTTGGCACTGATCTCAGCTGCACACTGATAAAATGTGAGGCTGCTCATGCATGTGGCGTTATAAAACAGCATCTACCAATTAGGCCCAGGGAGAGCGTCAATTTATTTTCCTGTGAACCAAATGTGGCACAGCTCCTTCCTTTCCCAGTGATCTATCTGTGAGATAAAACACGTCTTTAGTGTCTATCTTAAATACTGCAGTGTTGACAAGTTCTCTTGACAGAAATTAGGCTAATGTCCCTTACGACTGCGTTAGCTGTAGAGACAAGGCTTTAAATTGAAGCTTTGCAAAGCTCTATTCCAATGCGCTCTCCAAGGCATCTCCTTATTCCAGCTTTTATTATCCAAATTTGTTCTCACTCTGGCTTGGCAGCGGGGCTGGCAGGCGGCTCTTTCCGTCCACCCTGCTTGTCTCTAGCCAGGCGGGCTGGATCAGGCCCCTTGCAGCGCTGAGCTGGCCAGTGCTGGGCACTGCTGGCCAACGTCTGCGGCCCCGGCGCCCTCGGCTCCGGGGGATGCTCCGGGCTCGGGAGTCGCCGGTGCCGGGACGTGGCTGTGGCCATGGGTGAGGGGAGCCAGCTGACACACATCGAGCAGAGATGGGATCCAAGGCAATCAGCTGCATGCCCTGACAGCAGCACAGCGTGTCCTGAAACGCTCCCGCTGGGAGCCGGAGCTGGGAGAAGGGAGTTTGTGTCTCATCCTTGCAATTTCAGCACTGAGTTACAGACTCAGAAGCTGAGGACAGGAACAGAGAGTGCTGAGGCCTGGTCATGAACACCCCTTCTTGAGCTTCCCAGCTCTCCCCTGGGAAATAGTTTCCTTTTTTGCTCCTTTACCCTCCTCACGTTGCGCGCTTTCAGCCTTCAACTCCTCGTTTCCAACCATGGCCATTTTAAACCTCTCAATTCTCACACTGGTGTTGGTCCTGATGGAGTATCCCTCCCTGTTGTGTCCTTTCCGTGCTTCCACATGGCCAGGTTCTTTGGTGGCCATCTCATGAGTCCCTGAGAGAGGAGGAGAGGCACTCTGAGGGTGACAGATGTGGGAGACATGATGGTTGATGATGTTCTGGAGGTGCTAATCTCCATCACAGTAAAGAAGCCTCTCTCAAAAGGTATTAAATGCCTAAAATTCCACAAAATTAATATCATCCTCAGTTCCTTTTGTCAGGTTCTCAATTCTCCTGGTCAGCTGCCTTGTCCTTCTCTGCCTACATCCTGCATTGATCTTCTCTGAACACAGCCAAGCCGTCAGCATCCCAGATGGGCTTTCTGGAGTAACAAATAGACCTGAGGAATGACCATTATTGAATGGATTGTAGCATTGGCTTGGGGATAAATAATGTAGTGAGTTGGAGAGGGATTCAAACTGGCTTTTGTAAATAAGCTTCTCATGATGTTGACTTGGGAACATGGTGAGACAAAGGTCACTGCAGTGTCTCTGCAGCCTGGTGTGCCATTTGAGAGATGAAATATCAGAGTGTGGCTGGATACCTTTGGTCTCTCTATTTCTTCTGCTCGGACCTTTGTGGGATTAAACTCTCTAAACTGCTGCAGTTCACAGACTTCAAGCCCAGTATCAGAAGAAAAAAGAAATCAAGTGCCTCGTATTGAATCCTGAGCACACGGCTCCTGCTGCACCCAGGGCTGTGGTAACTCCCTGCAGTGCCTGGCTTGAAACTGGGGAGAAGGGTTTGCTGAGAAGGTGAAAACATGTTGTGCCCACTCTACAAAAGGACACCCCTTCTTCTTCCCACCCTGTGTTTTTTTTTCCCTGGTGTTTGCTGCTGTTGCACTGCAAGGCAGAGCAGCCCTGCCAGGAGGGAGGTGGGAGGGCAGAGCACTGCTTGGAGGAGCTCTTTGCCACAGGAGGCATTTCCCTCTTGCAGCAGCAGCAGCAGCAAATCCATCAGCAGATGCTGCAGCAGTGCCTTCATCAGAGGCTCTGGATTTCCCTCTCAAGCCCTCCTGTGATCCCTCCTTCCCTGAGATCCCTCCTCCCCAGGCACCTCGCTGGCCTCCACCTTCTCTTCCATCACTTGGAGACTTCCCAGGGGGCCCAGGCACCTCATGGGAGGGCCATGCTGTGCCCCATGTGTGACAGCCACCCCTGCTGTCCTCGTGGTTCCCTGCCACGAGAGGGGTGAGGTTTGGTGTGCATTCAGCAGGCAGCTGGCTCAGCTCTGGGCACGAGGCTGGGCCACGTGTGCCATGGCCATCGTCACCTTGGCTGTGGGTGGCACTCCCAGGGACCTGCTCCGGCACTGCCTACTAGGGCCCTGCCTGTCCCCAAGGGCTGGCCTGCCCCTCCTTCCCTCTTGCTGCAGGAGCTGGAGGAGAAGCCAAGTGGATTTGGCAGGCCCAGCCCTGCCGGGGTGCCTCTGGTTTGAATAGGAGTGCTCAGAGCACTCAGCACGGGCTGACCCATTGGGAGAACATAAATCCCAGTGCCATAGGAGAGCCCTGGCTCAGGGAAAAGGGCCAGCTGTGAGCACTGTCCAGCCCAATGTCCAAATGGAATGGTGCTTTCACATCTCTAATCAAGGGTTACTCAGTGGAGAGCCCCTTCCTTGTGAGGCTTTGTTCTCCGCTAGCTGGGGATTGAATTCCGGGAGGAGGGATTGGATTCTGGCATCATTTTCAAAACCTTTTCGTTCTATTTGCTTGAGGGGAACAAATGACAAAGAAGACCTCTCAGCACTGGAACAAAAGAGTGGCTCTAAAACCCTTTTCAGCCAAACAAGTGTTTGAGCTGAAGGCCTGATGGATGGTGCTTAAAGATGTGGTTACTGCAGCAAGGTTGGCATTAAAAATCACAGGGTGCAGGAAAGTTCTCCCAAGGGTTACTGTGGGGCTGTGTCTCCCTGTAATCCTTGTTGTGAGGAGCCCTTAACACCCTGAGTCCACCCAGTGAGCTCTGTGGCATCAGCCACAGGAGAGCAGGAGCACAGCAAGCACCAGGGGGTCACTTCTCTCTTGCTAAAGGAGGAACTGGAATGGGATCAGCCCTTTCGGGGTGGCCTCACTGCCTGTGGCAGGAGGGCTGGAGCTGGATGATCTTTAAGGTCTCTTCCAACCCAAACCATTCCATAATTCTTTCTCTGCCCCCTGTTCAGGTGGGGTCCAAGTCCAGCAGAAAACAGTGCTGCTGCTCTGGGAGCTGTGAGGAGCCTGGGCAGGAACACACTTGCTTTTGGAATGGATCGGAACAGGGTGGCTTTGGGACTTTCCCAGGAAGGGCTTTGGCAGTGCTGGGTGTTGAACAGGGGACAGATTCACCTTTGGCAAGCTTGAAAGCATTTCAGATGGCTTCTGTCCCTGCTCCACTGCAGCACGGAACCAAATCAGTGTTGGAGAAGATGTCGTACTTAGGCATCAGCGTTGTGACAGATGGATTTCCAGGATATTTATTAACACAGCTTGGAATGTCACAGAAAGGTTTGTCAGAGAAACAAACCAACTGCAGTGTCTTACATGAGACTTCCTTGGTTTTGTTGAGGTGCTTTGAACTCTTCATTCAGTCTCTCAACAATTCATCCCAGCCAAGCCTTTCTGGAAGAGCCTCTGCCACGTCTGTGCCTTGGGGATCAGGCCCTGCCCGCTCCCTGTGTCTGGGTGCCCCGCAAGGCAGAAGGAAGCAGCAGTGCCAATTGTTTGCTCATGCTGTAAGGACAAAACTCCTCTCTTAGGGTTTTCTCTGCAATGCCGGGAAGAGAAGAACATCTCTGTCCTTGTCAGCCCTCTGGGCAATGATCAGACAGAAGAGCAGCCATGAAACCAGGCTGGCACCACCAGAACTGGTCACTGGCAGGCAGAGGCAGCCCAGCTCCTTCAGCCCGAGCTGGGCAGTGCCTGGCAGAGGTGGCACGATGGCACTGGGCATGGTGCATCACCCCAGGGCTTCATCCTGCATCCCATCCCCTGCAGAGCCCCTGCTGTCATTGGTTACTGAGAAACCGAGAGGCAGTGGCCAGGCTGGTGCTTCTGCCAGGAGATGCTGCACTCAGCAGGCAGCTGGGGCTTCCCAGCACTGCAGTGGGAGTGAGAGCTGCCCAGGGAGTGCATCTGGAAAGCATTTCTTCCAGCAGCATCCCAGGAGTTTGTACTTGGAATGGGCACACGGGGGTCTGAGCTTCCTCCCTGCCCGAGGTGAGGAATGCTGGGGGTGCTGGGGCAGCTGCTGGGGGAGCTTCCAGGCCTGGTGCTGTGAAACCTCTCCACCAGCTCTCAGGAGGAGGTGACACAGAGCATGTTAATGACATTTTCCACTTAATTGGGAGGAACACTAAGTGACAGACAGTGAACTAATGCAAAAGGCAGTAGCTGAGTGAAAAAGGGACAGAAAGAAATAAAATGAGATTCAGGCTCTGGGCCTCTTCTTCCCATCAATAATCCATCTCTTTCTTACCTGTGTCTGCTACATGTCTTCCTTTCGTGTGTAAAAATGTTCTGTTTTGAAGGAACAAACAATCTGGAGAGTGGTAGGATTGCCTTTGTAGGAAAGGAAGGAAAAAGAAACAGAGGCAGGCTTTGCTGCTTCCTTGCTCAGCAGCTCTAACCAGAGTCTGGGCCAGGGTGTGAGCTGAGCCCCCCAGCCTGGGCCTGGCTCCTCTGTTTTCCTGCGAGCACCCTGGTGTGGGACATCCCATCCACCCAGGCACAACTGGAGTCAGGCACAGTGTCCCCTGTGTGCCACCAGCACGTGATGGCCCGGCCTCAGCCACTTCCCCAGGCCTGGCACTGGTGGCTCCTGGAGCAGGGGATGCAGCTGTGGGGAGCTCTGCTGCTCCCTGGCATTTGTCTCCTGGCAGTTTTTAACCATTCTTTTATTAACGGAGAAGGTGTGGGGCCATCAGATAACTTCTGATGGATGCTCTGGCAGTGTGATTATTTCAATATTGCAGCACTGCTGGTGTGTTTTGCTGGAACATTCACATATTGATTCCAGATTCCTTTGTTGCCTGTACTAGAAAGAAAGTCCCTTTTCCCTCACTCCCTGCGTGGAGAGAAACAAAGAGTAAAGGAAGGTAGATGTTATCTGAGGCTTGCTCACATACCAAGGTAATTTCACTTACTGACTCATAACTGGGGCTTGTTTTCAAACCCTTGATAGATTTTTGAATTCTCTTACAATGGCAAACAAGGATGCTTACCTGGGGACAAGCTGGGGATCTGCCTCAGCGAGCTGGATCACCTTTGTTCTGCTTGCTCCAGCCTTCCCAGGGGACATTGCTCTGCCACAGGGGACAGGGTGGTGCTGCAGGGGGAGAGTCTTGTGTCCCTCTTGGGCTCCTCTTGATGGGCAGTCAGGGGCTGGTAGCTTTGTCCGAGGGGTGGGGATGAGGTGGGATGGGATGCGATGGGATGGGATGGGATGGGATGGGATGGGATGGGATGGGGAATCACCTGCCAGGAGAGCAGTGAGTTATTGCACAGCCTTGGTGGGAGGTTTGCAGGTCAGTGTATGATGTACAACTTCTCTGCCCATAGCTGTGCAGTGAGTTGGGGCTCAGCCCTGTCCCCATGCTGGAACACAAACCCACTTGTGCAATGTGGAATGATGTGCTGGAAAGGAGCTGGGCAGGATGAGACCTTTCTCCTTTAGTGAGGAAACACAGCTGCTCGTTTGGTTGGTCTAGAAAAAGAGAGATGGGGTTCTTTGGATATCACTGCCTGCTGCATATTCCACACAGCAGCCCTCTGCTTTCAGTAATGTGGTGCACAACGTGCCTGATCCTCCCTCAGTTGTGAGCCTGGTGGAAGCATGTCCCGTTTTCCATTGGTTTATTAATTTATCATCTTGTTTTTAGCCTCTGCAAAGCTTGATGTTGGTATAGAGCCTGGGAAACGTGCACAGAGCGGAGTAACAGATAGTTGTGATTTGGTTACAAGGCAATAATTTAAGTGGACAGGTTTAGCTGATAACATAAAGCACACGAGAGAAATCCCTTCGGTTTATAAATGTCAGCAGAGCCCCTGCGAGTGAGCTGCTCCTGGTGCTGCTGCTCCATCCAATATATTACAAGGAGATATAAACAGATGTCTGAAAAAATCTGGCTGACCAAGATTAAAAGAATGGGGCTATAAATTCAAGTCTTCCTCGGCATCTCTTTAAGCAACTTTATGGACAGAGCGCATCCGAAGGAAGGAGTGCCAATGCTCGGAGGGATCTCCAGGTGCTTTGGGCTGCACGGCTCGGGCAGGTGGCAGCACCTAGGGCTGGGGACGGCTTGTGGGGACAGCAGTGTCACTCAGAGCTGGCATGGGAGACCAAAGCCTGTCCTGGTGCTTCTGCAGCTGATAAAGGAGCAGGAATAACGCCATCCCTGCAGTGTCGCCGCAGGATCAGTGTCTCCTGCTAGGAAAAGAAATGCTGCCGCTCTGCTTTGACATTTATTCCCAATAAAGACCTTGTCATTTGTGCACTGACAAGGGTTTTATCCTCTGGCAGTACTTTATCTGTTGGACACTGTCTTTTTGGCTGTGAGGCAGCTGAGTGACTGAGGGGCAGGTGGGTGGCACGTCCCCAGCAGAGGCACTGGCAGCTCTGCTCAAACCCTGGGGCTTTCTCTTTATCCATCGTCCCAAGGAGATGCAATAACACCTATTCAAACTGAAAGCAGGCTCACATTGGATATTAGGGAGGAATTATTACCTGGGAGGTGGGCAGGCCCTGGCACAGGGTGCCCAGAGCAGCTGTGGCTGCCCCTGGATCCCTGGCAGTGCCCAAGGCCAGGTTGGACACTGGGGCTTGAAGCAGCCTGGGACAGTGGAAGGTGTCCCTGCCATGGCAGGGGTGGCACTGGATGAGCTTTAAGGTTCCTTTCCACCCAAACCATTCTGTGATTCTGTGATCTTATTTTTAATTGATTTTAATTTATTCTAGTTGTGATTAAAAATATCCCAAGAGTGAGATATTTTTTTAAGTGGTAAGGGGTCCAAACCAGTTGTGGGGGTGGGAGCTTCCTGCTTCCCCCTCCACAGCTGTAGCCCTTCTGGCAGGTTTGTGGAGGGAATTTCACAGCTATTTCTACTGACTGGGTAGTTGATTTAGAGCTGGGAAATTAACTGGAATGGAAACTCTTCTTTCCCTTTATGAGGAGCAAGGGATGAGGTCTGGCAGCTATAGGATTTGCAGCTCTCAGGGAAGAGGGACAATGCAGTAACACATCTATGCAGTGCCTACCTGTGGATACACATCTTTTATTTGTCTGAGGTGTCAAAGAGAAAAAATGTTACAAAATGGCTTAAATAAAAATGTGGTTTTGTATTTTTTTA
The DNA here is from genome assembly GCA_013397155.1 of Irena cyanogastra. Taxonomy (NCBI): domain Eukaryota; kingdom Metazoa; phylum Chordata; class Aves; order Passeriformes; family Irenidae; genus Irena; species Irena cyanogastra. Next base: position 46,089 of record VWZV01004411.1, read on the forward strand.
ATTGAGTTTCATTTCCCAAATGCAACTTAATGCAAACAATAAGTAAAAAATTAATTTCTCTTAGGAAAAAGCTATTAACAGAATGATTCTGTTTTAGCAGCATGCGAAGCTGTGTAATTGCTTACACATGTATTGCTCCAGTGTATGCTCCCAGTTGTTGAATAGTATCAAATTATAGGAATCAAAGAGAATCAACTATTTTTAAGGGAAATGTCTAGAAGCTACATGCTGAAATATTATTAAAATTCAGGATTTCCAGCTTACTGGAATTTCCAGCTTACAGCAATTTTAATCACATTATTCAAGCCAAATCACCCTCAAACACAGTTTTGACTTCAAAATACCCCAAACTAAATAAGACAGAAGACCTTCCTTGAACAGCTGTAACATTTTTAAGTGTCAATGTCAGTCTTTTTGTTGAAAACAGAGATGTTTTTCATGGTTTATTTCTTAAAGCAGCACGTTTGTCCTGCTGTGCCATGAACCTGGGCTGCTGTGCCGGGCAGCGAGGGGAGATCCCTGGAGCGCCGAGAGCTGCTGGAACACGTCAGGGCAGCGAGTTTTGCTCTGGGCTTGGATGCTCTTGGTCAAATCTCATTTAGTGAGAAGTGCTTTCCTGTGCAAGGCAGGAGCAGGAAGGGTTTGTGTCATGGCTGATGCAGCCGCTGTGATTTGGCTGTGCTGGGTGTGCAGCTCGTGAATGCCAGGCCCGGGTTTGGTTTTATTTCCTGCTTGCTGATGTGATAGGTGAGTAATGCCATGGCTGACTCTCACAATTAAAAGGCAAAGATCATATATATATATCATGTTAAGAGAAGTTTTATAGATTTACAGTTCTGTTTTACCCCCTTGCGTGGTTCTCAGGGATGCCCTGGGTTTGGGACATTTGGGAGGCTTGGCTCGTTGCTGTGGCAGCCCCTGAGCTCCAGTCAAGGTGTCAGGGAGTGACCTCCACCCCTGGGCAGGGAAGAAGGAGCCGATGGACAGAACTTTGGGAGGGACTAAAGAGTTAAAAGGCAGAACATCCATTGTGTGGGTGAGCACATGGTGGGAAAAATCCTCTGCTCCCGGTGCTGTAATATTTTCTCTGTTCAGTCTTCTGTTGTATTTTTTGGTAAGGTTTAATAAACCTTTTAATTTTTTTGGCAGTGAGTAGCATTTCTCCCACTGAGAATAGAAACGGGAGGGCTGGGCGCCCTGGCCCTTGTGGAGCTGCTCCTGTGCTTTCCCTGTGGGGATTCCATCGCCTCCTTCCTCTCCCGGCAGGCCGGAGGCTGCCGTGGCCGGATGAGCCGGAGCTGTGCCGCGCTCCCCTGCCAGGGCCATTCCCGCTGTGGGACAGCCCGGAGCTGCTGCAGCCACGGCCGGGGCTGCGACCNCGGCCGGGGCTGCGACCGGGCCTGCCCAGCGCCGGTGGCACGGCCAGGAGAGCTCTGGGCTTTGGGGGGAGGCAGCCAGGCCGGGCTCGCTGCGCCCCTGAGCGCGTTGGTGGCTGCGGACGAGGGGATCGTCCTCCTGATGCCCTCCTGCCTCCGTGGGTGCGGCACGCGATGGCATTTCATC
>VWZV01004434.1:4259-16905 GCA_013397155.1 Irena cyanogastra
AAATAAAGTTAGTCCTTCTATAAAATAAAGTTGTGCTTAGGGTTTTTACATCTCTAGTTAGAGTTACATTAACCCAAACCAGACAGCTTTAAGAGAAACAAACAAGACTCCCATGTTGTTTTAAAAATTTGAAAACATACAGAAGTGATATTCTTCTATGACTCCTAACTGAAATACTTTTTTTCCCCTAAACTATGCAGTTTTTTTGCTTTTAACTTCTAAACCTAGACCCTAGTTTCCTTTTTTGAGGGAAAAAGGAATCAATTTACTTTTTCTTGCACAAAGAAACTAAAGCTCTGCTACCCTTAGGAAATAAGGTAGAGTATCTAATTGTTTTTCAAAAATTATTATCTAAACTAAAAGTAGAAATACAAATTTGGATGAAGGAGGTTTTTTCCTTTTAAGTCAAAAAGCTTGATTTTATGTGCATATGAACATAAATGGTGATCAGAATGGAGTTTTGACATTAGGATCTTGAACCACCAGTACCACCTGTGAGACTGGTCACTTCCAAAGCTGGTTATATGAAATAATCAAAGGATTTATTACCCAACATGAAACATAAAGGAAAGGAATTATTTCCTTCCATTATTTCCAATGCAAATGATTTAGTATGGGAAGCCAAAGGAAAAAAACAAACCTAGAGACATCCAAGAAATGTGTTATTATTATGCTTCCTTAAATAGGTTACTACAGAAGAAACAGGTAATCAGACCGGAAAGAGGAAAACATGCTAGGGCTATCGGCCAGGATCTGGAAAACTAAACTTTTTATTTGCCCAGTTGTATCCATTTTACTCTACAAACCCTCTTCCACTTTAAACTCACTCACTACCCTCACATGTTTCTAAATAAATATTTGAGGAGAGGTCCATTGAGGTCACAAAGAGACAAAAGAGACTGGTTATCTCTTATCTAGACACAAAATCCCCTAAGCAACTTTCTATCTCCTAACTTACAACAAGACTGTAAATTTTCAGAAGGTTTCAAAAGTTGTGCAAATTAAGAGAGTTTCAGACACACTTTACAACAGAAACACATATAGACAGCTTCATGTTTAAGAGTATTTTTCAAAACAAAATTAAGTAAGATCACAACTAAATATTAAGAGAATAGGAGTCCCTTATGATGTCCCTTTTATCTCCTGTCTCCCAGTTGCTCCAGAAGAAAACCAAAGTACTTCATACATGCCTTGAACCAGAGTTACATCCGAGTTTTCAGGGCCAACTGTAAGCACATCTGAAGCAGAGTTCAGCCATCCACACAGCATCCCCTGAAGCCCACAGGGACATAACAGGACATTTACTTTGTAGTGAAGCATAAGAAGTAGTCCCCAGGTTAATTAACTTCATGTGCAGAAACATCTGTATTTTCCTTAACTTGCTGCTATCTAAGTAAGTTTGCCCTGACTTGACCCAGTTAAACTTCTGACATTTAATGAGAACTTAAGGTAGCACAGCTGAGATCATAAAACAAGCACATGCAATTGTTGGAAGATAATCACACAGAAACTAAATCACTTCACAAGTCAGTTTTGGGCACATTTCTACATTTTTGGATGCAAAACTCATTCAGAAAATAATTCTGACTGAAGTACTGGTAAACCCAAGAAAAACATTCAACAGCACAGGCTTCCAAAAATATTTTACTTCTATTCACTTACATGCAGATGTATGTATTATTAGTAGCTAATGTTAGGAGATTGATTTCTTATTCTAAATCAACTGTTCTAAAATTAACACTAGAAATATTCTTCATTCTTTCACTTCCAAATAATACTTATTGCTTATTTATCATGGCATATGAGAAGCAATAAAAAAAAAATAAGACCAGATTGTCCAGGCAATGATAGGTTAGAAACAAAAGGTTAACCGAACTGCTAATGCACTGCAGATGCACATCTGATCTTAAAACTAATGTAGATGTTTTGGGCTATTGGTTTATAGAAATTTGACCAACTACTGTCTGGATCTGCAATATATGACAGATGCTCATGCTTGGTATATTTCATGCTGTTTCCACTACTTCTCTGAAAGGAGAAACCAACCAGTCCCCCTGCTACATCCCTGAAGTCACCTAAGAGATGTGAGTAAACCAAGGAAAGACACACACTCCACAGAAAAACTTCTGCAACGACCTCATTCTGCCACAAATCCAAATCGCTTTGTCTCACTCCTTTCTATTGAGGTAGTTCTCCCCATCACACAGCAAAGAGGTATGTTCACCATTTGAATACTACTTCTACATCCCACTGGTTTCCACAGACTCCTCCTGAATATTCTCACCTTCCATCAATCCCACAGTTCACACACCTAATGCTTTCTCTTGGGCTTTTTTCCCCCTATTTCCCAGCTCCTCTATTTTTATCTTATTTAGCACGGAGATCATGGATGTTGCTCCTTTTTCCCTTGTCACAATCCATCATTAATAACCAAAATAATCTCCACTCCTGCAAGAAAACATTTTGAAAAGAAAGACAAAGAACAGTCCTATTAGCGTAATATTACAAGGGTTGCAACATGGAGAACATTTGGTTCTCTTAAAAATTCTAGTTCATTTGCTAGGGAAGAAACAATTGGCAGATACGTGAGATATATAAGCCAGGGATACATGTTCTGAAAAAAATGTTGGTTTCACTAACGTTAGCAGTTGTAGCTGGAAGACACTCAGTGCTCTGCCTTTTCTTTTTAAAGCAGTTAACATCAAATTAGGAGGCCAAAATGTCACTAATTTACTAATTTAATTAATGGAACTATCCAGATTTTCTGATTTACCGTCTCATTCTCTATCTTGAAAAATAACTTTGATAATTTTTTACATTAATTGCAAGAGGTAGAGATCTCAGATGATGCACAGATTTTTTTTTTAAATAAAGCCACTCTGACAGTGTATTTCTAATTTCTAATCATCACTCAGAAATATATCGCAAAAGAAATATTTGTACTGCAAGTAGGCATTTTAGGAAGAAAGCAGGCTACTATAAACAGGATTGGAATCACAAATCAAACCTGTCTCAGGATAGAGCACCTGCATCATTNAAGGGAGAAAGAAAGAAACCCCACCCCACAACCTAGATTTAATAGTTCTGTTTGTAATTAACTCCCTGTTCAGTAAGTTTGTTAATAGTGTTTTTCTTATACATATATGCTAGTTATTTCAGCTGGCCACAGTTACTTCCCCTATTTTAATCGTCTTAGGCTTCTCTACTGTTTGCTGAACTCTGCTTCATTCTATTTTTCAAGGTGATATTTTAACAAAGAGATTTAAATATAACAGAGAGATTACAAACACAGCAGTTAAACTTTAGCTGGAGGCAAAAATGGGGCAGATGTGCCTCTGCCTAAGCATGCCCCAGTAACCTCATGTAAACAACTTGTTTTGTCCTGTTGGAAACTAGACTTCCTACAGGGCTGGCTGCCCTCCTCTTTCACACCTTCCACTGTCATTTAATCCAGGAGGAACAACCCAGATGAGTTTCAACATAGACATTGAAAGACTTCATTCATCCAGGAGCACTACCACATTGCATCGGTTGTCCAAGTTTATGTGGAGGTAAAAAGCACTAATTTTTTGTCCAATGCTTTATTTTCCCAGGATGTTTGTTTTTTGGGTGTTGTTTTTACTTTTTTTTTCCTGAGGGGAAAAAGATTCAAAAGACTTTCATAACAGAGCAAAGCTGCATTCAGTTCTAACATTTCCAGTCATGGTCTACCTTGCTCACCAATTTATACTGACCACAAATTTTTATATTGCCTATTTAAACGCATTTAAAACACAAATAAGGCACACTTTAAAGTCAAAAAAGCAAATCTTGTTGAATCTGTGAATTCTCAGTATGGGATACTCCTAGAGTACCCTCATTCACACATTTATTTCTGTCCCTCTCAGTAAAGTTTCCTTTCTCTAACAAACTGGTTATGAAACAGTAGGCAGACTGCTTCTATTTGTTCTCCCTTCATTTAAGAATCCCAGGATGCTGAGTGAATAGGAGACAGTTTGTACTTCATTTTATCCTGGCAGCCTATAAGGACAATCCCATTGAATTTTATAATCCTCCTTCTTCAATGTCAAACTTTAGCATGTATGTATCATAGGGACCAAAAAGACTGCTAACATTCTCTTTTCTTTACCCTTTTATGAAAAAATGCTGGTGATCTCTGTTTTCTAATGCTTAACACCATCATAAAAGAAGCTGTAATTGTCTCAAATTTCTTTTGAAAAGCATCTGGTGTGGAAGTTACTCAATACGGATGTGTAACTGCAAGGGCCACTGCGGTGGAGAGGAAGGGGCACTACATTTGATTGACAAAAGGCTGGGTATTTAACCCATTTCAGCTTGCATGTGGGTACTGCATGATTCAGGATGTGTAATGGAGTAGTTGCATTCGAGCCTGATCAAAGCAAGAAGTCTATTTAAAGTCTGGGTGTCTTAGAGCAGGAGCTCACATCCTGTAATAGCACAGCTTCCCAAGGCGATGTAAGAAGCCCAAATGTACTTCTGAGTTGTTCTGACCACCTGCTCCCACAGGAGGACAAAAGCAGGGATACTCACAAAAGCAAGACTTCAGCTTGCATGTTCACTGCACAGCAAACAGACCCATTACCCACACCACATGCAAATAGCCTATTCATCCTCAATCCATCAGATCCTATACCAGGAAAGGAGTTCCAACAGTTTAAGTATTGCACTGCCACTGAAAGCTGGGCAACTAAAAGGCAGAAGTTCAGTGCAGCTCTCCACAACTGTTTGAACTGTCCAAAAATTCAAGTATATTTGCCATATCAGGCACTACTCTCACTGCAGGAATCACAAGGAAGTGTAACTAAAAACTATATTTACTGGGATTTTCCCCACATAAAAATGTTGAAACACTGTGGTTAAAATCCCTGTCTAGGAAAAAGATGCCAAAAAAGAGAATCAGCCTTTTCTTAGGCTGAATCCTATCCCCAAAAGTGATTGTGTGAAGAATTGTAGGAAAATATAACCTTCTTAATGGATTTTATTACTATTGTTCATTCCAATTTCGTTCTGCTTGTTCTGAGACAAGCTACAAAGTTAGATTGTCTTCAACGGAGAGGTAGAAAAGAGTAATTCCGGTTTTCTAGAAGCTCTAGTGTCCTGAATGTAAGGGACATGTGAAACTAGAATATCCTAAGAAGTCTAAAATATTTTTAATCCATCATGTGTCATTCAACTACTAGTAGTAAATAACACTAATCTTCAAAACTAATCTCCACAAACTTGGCATCAGAAGTAAAAAAAGCCATGCAGTAGAGCTGCTTCAGGTTTTTTTTCACATCTTACTGAAGCGCTATACAACCCTTCCATTGGCCAGTAAAGGCATGTACATTTTTCACATCCTCATTTACTTGTTCTATTGTAGAAGTAGGACATTACAATCAGAAATATGCATTGAAGTGCTGTTCTCCAATGATACTTGGCACATTTCTGCATGGCACACAACAGCATTCATCTATTCTTTTGATGGTGCTGGCAGGATTGCTTTGGATAGTGCTATTTAAGCGAAGTACTTGTCTATAAACTATTGATCAGAAACCTGCTTGTTACTGGCAATGAGGCCTAATAAAAGCACCACACACTTCTGTAGAGAGCTCTTCCCTGGGCTGGAGATATGCTAAGACTTGTTCCAACTCAAGTCACTGCGAAAATGCACATTACTTTTAATTACCAATCGTATTTTACACAGATTCATCAGAACTATAAATATGCTATTGCCTGATTCACTTTCTTAAGATCCAGTGAAAATCAGACAAATTTCAAAACTTGTCTCCAGTAAATTAACCCAAATGTCAATGTTGTCTTCTAAGGCAGAGCTCCAGAGCTATGTTAGACAACCTGCAAGAAGCTGAGATGAATAGCACAGCAGCAAGAAGCTGCATTGCTCTGTCCATTCTCTCAGTCCGCATTTGCTACTATTTGCACCTCCTGAAAGTCTAAACATGCTCTATTGCTTTAGAAATAAAAAGCCATTCAGATCCTTTCTCAGCCTAAACAGAAATAGCTGTTCTCCATTTATTGCAGACTGCTTCAGTCAAAAGAAGAAACACTGGGGAAATCCCTGCCTGTCAGTACACAGCCATAGAGTACTACCTAAGGAATTAACTGCTGAGAAAAGATGGTAGATATACATCTTTTTTTGAAATTAAATGAGTAGGGGAGAAAGCACGTATATGCCAAGTTCACAGGACTCTGTGGTAAAAGCAGTGAGACTACAACTTTCATTCTAGCAGTAGATAAAGAACCAGCAGTCCGATTTCTTAATTCTAATTCCATAGTAAATTTCTCCTACAGCATGCTATACAAAATTACCGTATATTTCAAATATTACGTCAGAACGCAATCATACAGAAGAAACAACCATTTAAGTAATTAACGGTCCAGCTCTGCAGTTCACCACTTTCAGAAGAATAGTCTCAGTGGCATCAGCAGGACTGTTTACATCCTGGTATTTGGCTAACCATGAACATGAAGTAGGCAGTCAGCATGTAGCTGGGAGAATCCTTGGAAACCTCTCCTTATTCATCCTCCCAGAGCACCAGTGCAGAATCCCAAAACGTACTCAGAGTAAATCCCACCGAGCTTCAAAGAGATGCAAGCATCCACAAGTGTTCTACCAAGTTAGAGAGAACTGTCACCATTGATCATGTGAGCTCTGAGATTGCACCAAGGTCACCACGATGAAGTTTCTAGATAGTCCGTGCACATCTCCAAGCTTTAGATTCATTAGAAAATAACCACTGAGTTATGTTTTGTTTGTCAAGATCAAGTGGCTGAATGAAGATACTTCTGAATGCTTGCAGCCAGAATTTGGTTTGTAATTATCTAGGAGTACAGCTTTCATTTCTCCCTTGTATTTTGGCATGACTTTCATGATATGTAAGGAACCCCATTATTATTACCCCTCCATACCAGTTCTTGATGAGCAGCTTAAGAAAAAAAACACTACTGAAGCTCTCAAGAACGGTGAAATAATATAGAGAAGCTTTAATGTTGTCCTGTATGTTAGATGCTTTACACAAATGCAACCAGTGAAATATTCAAAAAGCATCTAAATTTCAGCTTCAGAAGGTAAGGTCCCTAACATCTGCAGCAATATTCTTCTTTCTGTGTACAGAAGTTGATTACTACACAGACCTTTTTTTTCCTCTATTTCCTGAATATCACTGGCATGTAAGGTGTCTGTGCCTTGAGAAACTGGAACCAATACCACCATCCTATGTGGATGATACACCAATTATCACCTAAGGCCTCTCTTTAATTTATTGAAGATGCCGTACCTTTTGACAAAACTAGTCCTACAGCAACAGCCATACATCTGTACTGCCATGTACGACCCTTCCCTGCATATGATGGCCAAACCATTACACTCCTTCACTCTTTCTCCTGCACAGCATAACCACTGTTGTCTGTCAGACTACACCTAATTTCCTTGGTCAGTAAAAAGACTCACTAAAAGGCTATTTCTGAAGAGCTGAATGGTGTTATCTAAGCTGCGTATTAGCCCACATTTGACTTCCCAAAGTGTATGCAGCTTACTAAACCTAACCCAAGGTCTGCAAGGCAATGAGAGTATATCTAAGACATTTGTATTTTCTCTGAAATGTCTTTATATTTAAAATGAAAAAATAAATTCTAATTCTGGTAACCACAGTAAAATATTTCTGGGGGCAAGTTTCAATGCTATTTTACATATTAAAAAAAGAAAATGTAGTTTGAAATACGGCTTGGCTCTATTTGCAGGGTCAGGCCTAGATGAAACAGGGTGGAACATCCAACGCATGTTAGGATGTTTTTTCAATACTCTTGGAAACTCAGCAACTTACATATGTAATAGAGCCCAAGCAATGACTGAATAAAGAATGACAAATAGCTCAGGATTTGTTATGACAACTTTGACATAATAGCACTGTGCAATTTTTTTAACTATGCCTGACACAGCAACACTATCAGGAAGAACAGCTGCTTAACTATTTCACCACAAACAAGACAGTGCAGTTGAGGATCATGACAACACCAGTCAACATCAACAGTTGCCAATTTTATTTGAGATACACAGAATACTTTATGTTTCAGCTGCAGTTTTCGGGATGAAGAACATGATCTGGGCACACGCAGGCTTAGATCGCCAAAGGCTTTGGGGCAAGGTGGTACTCATAGTAAAGTCTAACAAAATCAAAAATTACTAATGGGGCTCTCAAGAAACTGGGATCTATCCAAAGAGTGAATTTCAATTTATAAAATAAATCAGAGGTGTTACAGACATGCAATGATATACATGGCTTCTGAGTAGACATAATAAAAAGGTGATAATTATTTCCATCAAATTCTTTACAAAGATTTTCTACTCTAATTTTACCCAAATACAATGTAGAAGGAAGTAAAACTCTCAAAACAAGAAGGAGCACAGAAGCCAAATGCTTTTCATGAACACAAAACTTTTATCTGATTGTTTTCATACCACCATCAATTGACTTTCAATATTTTTCTCCACCATCAATTCCTACGCATTACCATGCTTAGGAAAATCTGACAAAATATCAATAATTAGATGCCGGCCACTTAGAGTTGTGTGAAACTTGGCGATTTCACTTTGCAGGAGTGCAGACGAATATTTTATTTGGTGTCAATCCACCATTTTCAGTTTGTGTTGATTTTTGAGCAAGCTCAAGCAGGCAAACGAAAAAGCAGTCAAAATTTCCACATTTTACCTGGTTTCACTTCATGGCCATACAAAAACACATATCTTCATGAATCAACAATGGAACAAGTTAGATGTTCAAATTCAGAAAGAAATACAAGAAAATATCTATCATGCGGTTATGGTGATTTACACCCAAACCCCAGGATCATGGAGGATATTAACCCTCTCCAGCACCATTACTCTTTTTATTCTAAATTCTGTTAAGTGCTGCATGAATGTCCATTTATGATGCTACATAAAGGCCCCAAATGAGAATAATAGTAGCAATAATTGCGGTTTTTTTAGATCCTGCCAGCATTCTATACCATCACAGGTAAACTTTTTTTCTTTCTACACTTTCCATCCACCTCCAAGTAACTTCGGATTGCAGCTCTTTGGATCATCACTGCTGTTGTCAGTGTACTCAATTCTGCTCTTTATCTGGCAAAAATCATGACTGATGCAACAGAAATAATAGCAGGGGGAGCTTGTTTTAAATAAGAGAAAAGTATGCCACAGAAGTAATAACAAATTAAAAAGTCTGACTGTATTAAGATTTCTGCTGACAACATACTCATTGCACTCTTCTGTGGAGGAGTTAAAAGAAAAGAAGTCCCGAATTCAAGTAACTACAGGTACCACATGTGGGAAGCTGTGAGATAGAGAAAAAAGGCTAAAGAGGTGAAAGCAAAGGAATAATGAAAAGGAGAAAGGAGACACTGGTAAAATACTGCTAGAAATAGAAAAGACAGAAGTTTGAAAACTGAGCTGCAGAAGGAAGATAATAGAAATGAGGGAAATAACTTTAGAATACAGGATGAGAATGAAGAACAAATGGATTACAGATGGACTGCAGAAGAGACGATGAGACAGAGAAAATAAAGGAGGGAAAGCATGGAGGTATCTCATTACAGAACTCATTGAAGGCAAGATATAATTACAGATGGAGATGAGAAAAGTTTAAGAAAAGATGGTATAAGAAGATGGAAATCCACAACCAGAAAGGCATGTATCTGGAAACAAGATAAATAATATCACTATTGTACAGGCTAAAGGCAGAATTAGGATTTGAGAAATGTTATGAGAAAAGTATGAATAGTAAAATTGTCAAAAAACATGGTTAGGTACAGAGGTAGGACCCAAGATGCTATGAAAGAAAGAAGACCTTAGGAAAGGAATGGGAATAAAAACGAACAGATGAAGCAGAGACTTGGATGGAGACCTGGGCACTAGGCCAGGTGCATGCAAGGTCATCTTACCAGTCCACCACAGGTACTGAAGGAGGCAAAGGAGCCCGGGTAGCGGAGGACAGCACCACTGTAGTAACAAGCTCTCTCAGGTTGCGACTGTGTGGCACTGGGTGGGCTTTTGCCCTGACCCCCGAGCCGCTCTTCCACAGCAAAGCCAGGAGCCAGGAAGCGGCTGTCCCTCTTGAGCAGCAGGTAGAGTTCCCGAGCAAAAGCTGGGATCCTTAGCAGCACTTCATCTCCATCCTCTGCTGGAGGTGGTGGTGGGGGGGATGGTGGTGTTGGCAACTGAGAGGCAGCACCAGACCCCTGGGGCAGGGGGGACCAGTGGTAAAACTCCTGAGACTCATACTCATCTTCAGTGTCTTCTTCCTCTGCTGTCTCTCCCACAGCCTGCGCCTGCCCGTCCACTGAGGAGGAGACTGAACGCACCTCTCGGGAACTGCCAGCCACTGGGCTAGGTGCAACTGGGGCACTGAAAGTGCTGTTTCGGTTCCCAGTGCTGGGGTCAATGTTGCAACCCCCACCACCACCACTGCCACCCATTGGCTCCTGCTGGCCCGGGCTCCACAGTGCAGGGAAGACGATCTCCCACTCCTCAGTCTCTTCTGAAGCATGGAGACCTGTGGGAGATGCGGCAGATGCTTTAAATGAGTGGAGCACCAAGCAGCATCCAGTGCCTGCTACAAACCTTCCCCTTTGCCCACCACAAGATGGTCCTTCTAACTCCTAGAGCAACAAGCATGCCACACAAAATACAGTGGGGTTCATTTGTCCATTTCATCTTGTCCTTAGGCACAGCAGGGGGGCCAGCTGCTAGATGGGTCTGTGCTGTTGATGCTTCTGGAACACACCAAGGTCCTGCAGAACACTGAGAGAAAGCCAGATGCCATGCTGGGCAGAAGTTGTGTTTGTACCAGTAGCTGGGGATGTCCTCCATGGTGAAAGTTGCATAAACCCTTCATCATTTAGACAAAGCAACAACTTTTTCATATAGCTAAAAAAAAAATTGCTGGGGAAAACCTGAACAAATTTGAAAATTTCAACCTTCTTCTCAGCATGCTGTGCAAGACCCATTATGCCTCTTGAAGTTCAGCCAAATACACACACACACACACCACACACAAACACACACTGTGGCTGCACAGTGGCAGTTGCATGCACGTGCTGTATCATGATCACTCTTATAACGAAACTGAATTAGAATCACTAACCACTGATGCCCGCATATCCCAAACACTCTACATCACAATACAACCAAAGTCCAGCATGCCAGCATTACGTTTACAAAGATCTGAGTACACACAACCTCCACTAGCTTGAGACAGGAAACAGTTTTATTTACACATTCATCGCACACTCTAAGAACAGCACAGCCGGGAGAGATGACAAGACTGCTTGTGGAAATAGCTCTCGTACAGAGGAGCGCTGCACAGTGCACCCTCACAGCCGAGGCGCACATTATCTGATCACCCATCCATCGCTTACGGGGGGCGGGCAGGGTTAACAATGGCCAGGTACCGCCACCGGCAGCCGGCGGGACGCGGAGGCCGCCCCGGGCTCGGCCCGTCCCGCGAAAGGCGCGCACTTACCTGCGCCAAGCCCGCCTGACAGCACGCACAGCTGGTAGAACACGCAGCAGACGCGGCTCAGGCGCATCCTTCCTCCCAGCGCCATCGGCTCCGCGCCCAGGGGACGCCGGCTGGCAAGACACGCAGGGCCGTGCCGAGTCNCTTTCCCCCGCCGCAAGCCTGCTGCCGGGCCGCGGGCAGGCGCCCGGGCGGGTCCACGAGGAGCTGAGCCCGGCCGCGGTCCCGGGAGACGGCGCTTCGCACCCCGCCCGCCCCTGCCGTCCGTGAGGGACGCGCACCGCGTGCGCCCCGGCGGCGGGAAGGGCTCCCCTCATCCCCGTCGCCAGCAAGGCGCTCAGCGGAGCCTTTGCCTAAATTCAGGGAGCAGCAGACACTGGCTCCTTTTGCCTAGTTTTGTGTAATTTGATTCTAAACTCCTTTTGCCCCCACCACGCAGTTCTCCATGGAAACCCATCACTTTCCACCCCGGCCCTTGTCAGCAGAGGAACGAGTAAATGAGGAGCTGAGCAAAAAGCTTTAGCTGCACATCTAGCATCAGCATGAACTGCAAAAGCAACAGGTAAACACGTCCCTCTAGAAGCCGGATTTTGTCCTAAATTCTGCTGCTTTACCTACTGTTGTTGATGTCAAAGGTGATTGCTGTGCCTTAGGGGAAGGCAGAGCAATCCAGTGCGGTGAGGAAAGCCATCTGTGCCGTTAAGGGGAGGTTAAGAAGTTGCAAGAATTCTTTCTAGAAGTTAGTTGTGTAAAATGAAAAGCAAAACATACAAACAAACAAAAATCACGTGTTACAGCTCCAAATAAAAAACACGTTTAGACTCCACAGAAGCCAAATGCAGCTGGCTTATGGTCTCTGCTCTGTTCAATAGCTGCTTGAAACGTATGCTGCATGGGTAGGTATTCTTAGCAGACTCCAAATAGTATTTTTAATTAGTTGTTTCATTTTATAGGGGAAAAAAGGTTATCATATGGTGGTCTTTTTTTTTTTTTTTNCTGCGGGAGAGCGCGAGTAGCGCGTCCCGGAGGGGCGGGCGGGCAGCACCGGCAGCGCGGGATGCGCAGCGCACGGCGGCCGGGCGTGCGTGTGTGTGTGTGTGCGTGTGTGT
>VWZV01004439.1:6088-17926 GCA_013397155.1 Irena cyanogastra
TAATTTATTTATAATTATATTTACTGTAATTAAGACTGAGTTTGCAAAATTTTCCCAATCAGTAACAACAAATTTAAATGTTTGTAAAACAGCAGGATCAGAATTTTGGACTAGAACCAATCAATATCTCACTTATCATAATGTAACTGTTTGGCCTCCAGATGATGCTCTTGAAAGCAGACTATCAAAAGACAAATCTCAAATGGCAGTTTCAACAGACCTTCAAATTTCAATTAGTAAATTACTTCGAACATTAAGTCTAATTCAATACAGCAAGACAAGAAGCAAATTCCTTACAGGTCTCTCAATCTGTTATGCATCATAAATATATGTGCTTTTTACACTGGTCTTCCAATACTTTCTCCTTTGCTCTCCACTAAATCTACAGTAAAACAAAGTCAACATGCTCCAAAAAGAAGCAAACCTGGGAATCTAGTCAAACAGAAGGACAGGAAAAAAAATCCAGGAAAACTGATTTTTAGAACGGTACATGTCTACATCTCCATATTGATTTAATCAACATTTTATTTTACAAAATTAAACTCCATTGTTAAAAGGATATTAAGCAAGACATTCATAAAAATCCTATAAAATGTAGAAGCTGAAGAACACAACCATTACTTCTTCAGAACTACACTTCAGACCACACATATTTCAGCACTTTGCTAATAATGCAATTGCTTCTGTTTCTTGCTTCTATACGTACTCTCATTTCTCTAGGAAAAATTTTTAAAAATCCAAAACAACCACAAACAATCATCCCCAAAACAAAAAAAAAGAAATCTGTAAACACTGAAACTTAAATATATTTTCAGAGGAATAAAGTATTCAGGCTTTTTCAGAATTCCACCATTTCTTTACCCTTTCCACTAAGAGTGATCCCCTTAATTTTAAGACTTTTACACTAATGATTAAAAGAAATAATGAAGGCTCAAATATAGCTCATCCATATTTCAGATCAGTATCTTAACTTCCACTTATAAAATAAGCAGAAAGGAAAGATTTTCTTTAACAAGACACCCAAAGTCATCTATTTTTTTCCATTATGCTTGCCTAAAACACTTGCTGTTAAAGGTGAGTTTTTTACACCTTGTACGAATTTTTATTTGAAGACACATTCTTCCTTATTACAGAAACACACAGATATTGTGTTAATCAGTTACAATTCAAAAACCTATTTCAGTAATGACTTACCTTTCCTATTCAAATTTGTATAGGGCTCTTTTTCCTTTGGAATTTCAGA
The DNA here is from genome assembly GCA_013397155.1 of Irena cyanogastra. Lineage (NCBI taxonomy): Eukaryota > Metazoa > Chordata > Aves > Passeriformes > Irenidae > Irena > Irena cyanogastra. Next base: position 7,332 of record VWZV01004439.1, read on the forward strand.
AATTCATGTCAGTGGCTGCCTCTAATTAGCTCAGTTGGTCAGGCCATGGTGCTATTAACACTGAGGTTGTGGATTCAATCCCTGTTCACTTAAGAGTTGGACTCGATGATCCTTGAGGGTGCCTTCCAACTGAGAATATTCTGTGCATCTGTGCATATAGTTTGCCCTTTTGAATGGAGCAGAGTGAAATTTCTAACCGTTTTAAATTTTCTGACAAGTTTTGTTTTGTAACTTCAGACCTCTCAACAGTTCTGCTTCCTATATGTCTGCCATAAAGAGTACCATATTTTGCCTTGGGCATAGTATTTTTAAATCAAAGTAACATTTCAGAAGTAGACATTTCCTGTGGCACTCTATTACGTACTAACTTAGAAAACAGGATAGCTGTGAGAAGCTTTCATTAGCCTGCATAACAACTGGAGTCTCCTGCAGACAGATGTCTTTGAGTCCACAGAGGCGATAATACTGTTCTCCTCTGCTAGAACCAGCTGCAGTCTCCTAGCCAGCCAGAAGGCCTTAGGCACACATTCTGGGAGCATACCATCAATACGGAATTCAGACAGTTTCTTCAGAAGTTTTCCAGCATTGTCCACTGTCCGTGTACAACATGGAAACAAAAGCACCTGCACAAGCACTGCAAAAAAGTCCCCCAAACCTCTAAAAAAAATCCCAACTCAGAAAGCTTTCTCCTCTGCAACACCATAATGTCTATCTTTCTGATTCGTTATCAGAAGTCAAGAAGTCAGAAGTTGCTATAGTCAAGAACTATCATTGGATTGGCGTTAATGGAGAGCAAAAAATGGATACAGGCAGATGTAATATACAAATGGAAGTCAAAGCATGCAAACTTATGTCTTGATATCTCAATAACTTCTGCAACAACTATATGAAGTTTTTAAGGTGGATGCATCACTTCTGTGAGGCAAAAAGTTTTCAGAACAGACTTGTGCCTAATGATTGTAATGTAGACAAAGGCTTAACACCAACAAGGACTTCAGCTCAAAATCTGGATGATTACAATGGCTAAAATATGTGATGCAAGAAAAGAGATTCACTGTCTATTGCAACATTCAAAGAAAGAAAAGCAGTTGCTTCACATTTAAGAAGTAGTGCGGATGTTGGGGACTGAAGTCATTCCCTGAAGCAGTCTCTAGAGTCCATGCCATGTGGTAGCCTAAGGCATTGAAAGAACCATCTAAATACTGCCACACCGCAGTGCAGGTAATAATGCTGATAACACTGCTATTCGGCAGTACCGCAAACAAAGCACTAAAATGTCCTTTGTCTTTTTCTCATAACAAGACAAGAACATGAATTCAGAAGGAAGCCTATTCTCAAGCATTCATATGAACACAAAAACAAATTCTAAAACTACAGCAGTACTGTAAAAAAACAAAAAGACATTTCGAGACATTTTTCAGAGTAAATCAAAAGTTACAGCTGAGATCTAGTCCAATCCTTGCAAAGGTCTCTGATTTAATGTTCTGTTGCAAGGAGAGCGCAACGTTCAAAAGCCTACTCTTCCTGCTGCTTTAGTAATCCATACATTGGTAACACCAGCTTTAACATCTCAAATATCTCTACATAGACTTGCATGTATTTGATACTGTAGACACACAGAATAGAAAAAAATTAATAAATACAGCATATAAATGAAGGTTAGCCTTTGTAACAGAAAGAGACATGAGTATCTAGCGGGATTTCTGTCACTTAAGTATGTATACCTAGCTATCCGGCTGCTAATAGTAGCATTCTACAAAGAAAGCAGACATCAAAAATCAGTAAGCTCTTCTAACTGTACATACAAATTCCCAGCAAGTATCTGCACTGAGTTTTTAAATGCTCACAGTATTCTACCAGCAGGGACAGAATAAGGGCAAGAAGAAAAAGCAAATGGAGTATGGTTTCACAAACACATGGAGGCAGACAGCTGCTACTTGACAAGACACTGTAGTAAATACACCAGGATTGGGTCAGCTGTCAGGCTCTTGAAAATAAAGCAGCTTTGGTTTGCTGGAACAGAAAAGGTTATTTGTATAAATATAATTTATATAATAACATAATATAATGTAATTTTTATTTTAGTTAATTTCGTAATTTACAAGAAGTGGCACTTGCATAAATTAAGCACCAATGAGTAAGTCTGCATTTTAGGATGCATGTCCTAGACTGTTCAGTAACTACATGTAATGTTTCTCTTGTTACAAGTGGCATGTGAGTACGTAAGCTTTCATGCCACTAACGGCAGAATATATAGCAGAATATATAGCTTATTGACAGACAAATGAAGAAGATGTAATTGAACTGTACATTATCTTACAGAATCTCCTACATATTTAGTTCACATCTACGGGAACAGTATTTTCAGAGTATATTCAAGGCAACTACAGAAACTATCCTTATAAGCACTATCTTATACATGCTACTTTAAAAAAAACAGACAAAACCTCTCCCCACAAAATCATAGATACAGGTTTTCTAGCCTGTCTGTATAACTTTTACATGAAACCTCTGTGAGGGAGACACTGAGAGAATATTTTGCTAATGCCAAAACAATAAAATAATTCCCACTTTCCTCAATTGAGAGGAATAAGAAAGGATTTTACTGTTTGGAGTCTTAAATAAACAAGTCAAACGCAAAAGTCAACCAATATTACTAGTAAGGAAAACATAATATTATGTCATACCCTAAAGAAGTGCCCCCAGTAAGTATATCAATGAACTGGAAAATCCCACAGAGCTAAAAAGTTAAACAAATCAAGAAGTCAACAAATCAAATAAGAACTGCTTTACATTTGCATCTGCTTTTGAAAACTCTCTCCTTTCTATCTTAAGGGGGGCATGTATGACAGAAAGAAACATTATACTGATATTAACTTCACGCAATTCTCAGTAACTGGAAGCACTGAGACCCTCAGAACACCCCCCAAAACTGCCTTTCCCTGCAGCCTGAGGAATCCATTTACACACATGCATGCACACATATAAACATTAGCATATCTGTTCCAGACAAAATCTTTTAAAAATACTCCATAAATCTGTACCTGTAGTTACAAATGCAATAACAAACCATATTCTTGTTTTCAACAAAAACAAACGTTCATCTCCGAGTGTAAATCATGCATGAAAGGAGGACAATTTTTTTAAACTGCATATGCTTCACATGCTGCTTCAAATGGCAAAGCTTTGCGTGCCTGGCTCAGCGCCAGTTGACAGCTCAGCTGGATATCAATGCACATTCTGACCCCCCTTGCAGCGTGTCACTTCTGAATTGTTTCCGCAGTAGAAAGTTTATTCAACCTCTCTCTCAAATTCAGTGGACCGACCATCATTCTGCTATTTAATCATAGCAGAACAGGTTATTTTTCTGACAGCACTAAAGCCAGACAGCAGTTCCTAATGAACAGTTTGATACAAGTGGAATTTCGACTGTTTTAGCCTCAATTAATTCTGCTGTCAAAACAAATGACTGCTTTTAGTGTTCAGATGTCAAGCTGCATCACAAAGGTCAATTTTGTATGTACACAAACATATAAGCAATCTTTTTCTTGCTATCATCTGATCCTGTGACATGTTTGGCAAAAAATTTCAAGCTTTCAAATTCAGAAGTCAGGAAGCCCAAACATATTTTCTTAACATCAGTGTTTCTAACACTAACATCTCATTTTTATTGCCTGTCCATACATGAGAAATGATTTTATAAAACAGTAAGAATTTTTTTTCCTAAAAAAGAACTTATTCTACATTAAAAAAAATAAGGAAAAACCAAATAAAAGCGTATCTTATTTGGAGGAATGCAGAGTAAAGATGAGCAGCTGCTTTCTTTGAGCTAAATTTCATACATGTGATACAGTTATCATACTAGTACGGAACTGCTACAAGCAAATCTTAATTTATGGATTTGGTCAGCTCTTCACTGCCAAAAAGAGGATAAGGGACAAAAATAAAACTGGCCTGCTAACAGGTCAGTCTAAGGGAAAACACTGAAGTAATACTGGTAAAACATTTTCCTTTAATCTCATTTGATAACTACAGTTCCACCACACCAATCACTGAATTTCTGACTACTCGTTGTTATGTCCTCAGAATGATATAACAGTCCAGCTGATACATAGCCTCTAGAGACGTTGAATGCCTCACCAAATTCTCCTTTTAAAAAAAAAAAAGTTAAAAAAAGAAAACTACAGCACAGTAATAGTATTCAATTAAGGGAAAAAAGGGAAAAGTAGAGGTAATTGTGGTACCAGAAATAATGACAATTATCAGTAGCAACATATGTAGCACTTCCTTGGAAATAATTTTTTCATATGAGCATATGAAGAGAGCATCTAAGCAAACAATCAGTTTTAATCCTGATTCTGTTACTAGGCTTCCAGCCTTGCACTCAGTTCACCAGATCAAAGGAAACATTATCCATCTCAGGCTTTTCTGGTACTCTGGCTACAAACTACGTGAATACAGCAAGTACGTTATACTCAGGGGACACTATTTCTATGTGGCTTACAGAGCAAAAACAAAGCACAAAAGCATAATAATCTGAGTAGCCGTAAAATAATTATTATCAATTAAGATGTTTATCATCAGAAGGAAAGACCAGATTTTTTTTTTCTCTGAAATAAAAAGGTGGCATATATCAATTACAAAGTATTTTTCTTTGCTCTGATAACACAAGAGTTTCAAAAAGAGACAGGAAACATGTACCAAAGTCAATGATTCAAGGTAGAGATCCTTCTAGGCTGCAACATCTGAGTAGGACAACAAACGCTGCAAGTTTCAGCTATGATCTGTGAAAGTGTGAGGTTTGTGAGCAGCAAAATAATGTCAGTTAAAACACCAAACTGCACAGCATTATGATCCCTTTTCTCGTCCTTTTCTACTCCTGCTTTTGCTTTAGCTTCACTCCATATTTTCTCTCTGACTGCATAAACAACAGGATGTGAGATATGGCTGGTTTTAAATATTCACAAGCTAAGTGGCAGGCCAACACACACAATATGTACAGATACATACTCGGCTGTCTGCTGTGTCTCCAAATGAGTAGTAGTTTGGAAGCTTCTTCTTTATCTAGCAACCTCCTCATTTCTACACTCTCCTTTTCCATCAAATTGTGTAGAAAGTAGCAATCTTGTGAAAATTGTAGGAGAGTTGTGGAAAAAAGTACTAAATAACAGCATAATTCTAGTCTATAAATGAAAGTATCTGTAACAAATGGCTCTGCCCATCTATATGGTGCATGATGCACCTGCTGAAGATAGACCATGCAAGTATGCAGTGATGAAAGAAATGCACAGACACTTTCACTTTGAAGAAGATAAGATAAAATTCTGGAACACTAGACACTATAAATATGCCAAGTTACAGCCCACAGCTTCAAAGAATCACAGCTTTTTTAGCAGTCAAATATTCTCCCAGTAAATGAAGAGAGGTATAGTTCCTTACTGAAGTTCTGAACTTAAGCCCATGAAATCATCAGAGGTTAAGATGTTTAATGTGACACTAAGGAGCAAAAATAGGGTAATATATTTTATAGTATCCAGAACTTTCAGACAAAAAGATGTTTTTTTCCATTAGAAAGCAAGAACATTTCCTACCTTAAAAGAAAAAAAAATATACTGCAAATAAATAAGTTCAAAATATCAAAGCTTTCCTAAATATCAATTATATATAAGGTTATGATTTTATATAAGTAAAGGACAGGTCTTATTTACTTTATCAGCATAAAACACATCTCAGTATGTTTTTTTATTTTCAGTTGTTTTAAAGCTATTCAATTTTTCTGATCATAGTAGAATCCATCTGCATCCTACTGCATTTTGTGATGATTATCACCTACTCAATATATTCTTCCTATTTAAGTTACTGAAATGGACATTGCTTTGCTCCCACAATCCCAAAAACTCTTTTAAATGTCAGGCTGCAACTGAATTGTTTGCTTGTAGGAATAAAATTTGAGTGCGTTCAACAACACCTTATCTTACTGAATGTTCCAGATCATTCACAATCTAGCTCTTGCCCTGTTGTTGCTACTCAAGTAAGAAATGACACAGGCTCACCAGAAGGCTGGTTTGCACAAGCTCCTGCTTTACTTTGAATTCTCTCCTCTTATACACTGTTCTGATACAGATGGACCAGATTGGTCAATTAATCAATACATTTCACCAGACTGGCTAATTAACACAATAATTTTCTTATAAATAATCTTTGAGAAAAACAGGAAAACCAAAAGTTGGAACACAACACTTGCAGGTTGTTTATGATAATAAGTTATAATTGTTAGCTTCTTAAAGTTTCACAAGCCGACTCTGGGAAAACTTATCTAATTTTCTTGCTCTCTGACCAGGCTGTCACATCCACACCTCGTTATATCTACTGATGTTGTCTAAGATATTTTTATCATTGCTGTGATTCCTCCACTTGCATTCAAATATTTTGCAATCAAACTTGCTCCTTTATAAGCCTCCAGACCATCAAAAATCAATAATTGCATTGTAAAACAAGTTTGCAACTTAGATGTATGTAATTATTAAAAATCTATACTGGCAGATCAGACCAGAAGCTGACAGAAGCTTTGGCAGCCTGTTGAAAGGACTGAATTTCTGCAGGCAAAAAAAAAATAGACATTTAGGACAGCAATTAAGATACAAGCTGAAAAACAGTACCAACAAATGCATCTTCTCATCAAAATCAACTCTACAGCATAAGACCCTTAAAGACTTTTCTATCTGCCTCAAGCCCAGCTTCTCATAAAAATTCTCAAAAATATTCATACTTAATTTCCTCTATTAACTTCTAAAATACAGCAATACTCTGCCCTTCTTTACAAAGACTACTTTACTGAATCCCTTGGACACTGTTGGTGTTGATAAACTAAGCTCATTCCTCAGTCTTCCTTCTGTTAGAACTATATGTGGGCACAGTCTTTGAGAAATTGTGACACTCCAAGCTATTTGTGCATTTAACCACAAGCATTAGCAGCACTAAAGTATGTACAGTATTTAAAGAAAACACAAAGAAAATAGTTGATAAGAACATAAAATAAATACTTGCTTTGTTACCCTTCCCTGTGGAAAAGAAGCTCAAAGATGTCCTGCAGAGCTGTTCAAAAGTCAGTATTAACCATTTTCAGTGTTTATTTTCATCTACTTTGTAACTTGTTTAGTGTCCTAGAAAAGTATTTTATATGTGCTGTAAACTACTATGTTATCAAACAAATCCATCGAAAAAAATAAATGTCACACCCAGCACTGTTTAAAGTCTTTCTTTCAAAGCAGAGTTCATTATTTAACCACATAAAATGCTAGTAAGCTTTAATCAAAGCAAGCTTCAATATTCGGTGGCCCTTGTTTTGCCTCTCAAGTCTGGGAAAGGATTAACTTGTTTCTAAAAATTTTTAGAAGTAATACATTTATTCTTAACCCTCTTTTTTCCCCCACTGCTTTTTCTTTTTCATTTGGTACATTTCTTCATTAGATATAAAACATGTCGTTTAACACAACACACTAACCTAATAGGAGGATTAACATGGAGTGAGAACATCTGTGCATTAACACTATCAGCACTACCTTTCTGCTGTGGTGCAGCTCACTTTGACACTCTTGTGTTTGTTTTGGAAAAAATGCATAAGCAGTACTTTTCATGGACATTTAGAACTAAAACACTCACAACAGGCAATTACAAAAGCCCTAAAAGCATGTGATAAATTCACACCAAACTTTGCACTAATGCCCCTCCCAACAGATAGCCACATGAAACGTTATTCTAATCAACTTACCAATAATTCAGTTGAGTTCACAGAACCAGGAATCAGTTGAATTAAAGACTAGGTAAAATTTGGGGTTTAGATGTTTATTAAACTTGAAGCTTTAATGCTTCACAATCTCTGCTAACAGGCAGAGCTCCCAAATGTGTTATCTCAGAACAGAAAAGCATCAGCACACTAAGAAAGATGCCAGGATTTTTTTTTTTCTGGTGTGTGTTACCTTGTGAAAAAGTAGTGATCCTGACATTACAGCAGTCCTAACTCACTGAAAATTGTATCAACTTACTTCATACATTTCCAGAAAGTAATTCAAGATGTTTTTTGTCATTTTGAAATTATGGCTCCACTTGACATGCATGACCTTACTCTGTTCCATGACTGGAGTTACTAGGAGCCTTGAGACTATTTCTTCTCCATGGGCAAATAAAGTTAAATAAGTCTTCAACAGCTCCAAAAATCAACAAACCAAACTTTTTTTTAAAGTCAGCATTACTGATTACTGACCAAATTGTCAATTTTTCCATTTGGTGGAGGGAAGAAACAGAACGGGAATATTACATCTGTCCTTTCTGAATCTTGTTATCTGTGGAAGCATCATTTTATTAAAAATACTCATACTATATTTCCAGTATCTAAAACAACAAGAGAAACAGAAGTCAAATACTTTACTATATGTTCAAGAGCCAGTGATGGTTGATCAACAGCAACTGTTGATAACAAACATTGTAAAATACAGTTACCATTTAATCCAAAGAGTAGAGGAATTGCAGGCACCAATTTTCAATATTTTTAAAAATGCAAACCTCTTTTAGGCCCTGTAAAAAAGTTCAAATTTATTGAATGGATAAGAGATAAGAAGTGTTTTTATGGGCTCACAGATTGTGAAACACGGATCAAGCTAGCACAAAACCAATACTTCTGAAAAAAATTACTACAGCTGAAAAGGACCCAATGTCTCTCTCACTCACACTACATAATGGCACAGCATATGTAGTAATTGTCATCTGCACATCATTGTTTTATTGGAACTAGAGAGCAAACAAAGATTACGGCTTTCCATTTTTTTATCTGCAGTACAGTAAAATTCTTAATTTCACCTTCAATATTTTTTAAGAAAAAAGGGCAAAACCAGAGGAACAACCTACCAACAACCACTAACAACGATACCACAACAAATTAATGAAGACAAAGGCGTTCTGCAATGGGATTACCTCACTGGTGGATATGGGAAGACCAACAGATGTCATCTACCTGGACTTCTGCAAAGCATTTGACACTGTTTTATGTGATATCTTGATCTGTAAACTGGAGAGACACATAACTGACAGATGGACCACTTGGTGGATAAGGAACTGGCTAGATGGTTGCACTCCAAGATTTGCCATCAAAAGCTCCATGTCCAAGTGGAAAGCAGTGACAAGTGACTTTCCCCAGGGGGCAGTATTGGGACTGCTGCTGTTCAACATCTCTATCAGTTGTACGGAGAGTTGGGAGCACCCTCAGCAAGTTTGCCAAGCTGTGTGCATGGTGGACACACTAGAGAGAAGGAATGCCATCCAGAGGAACCTAGAACAGGCCCAAGAGATGGGCCTGTGTGAATCTCTGGAAATTTACAAAGGCCAGCTGCAGGATTCTGGGTCAGGGCAATCCCAGGCACAAATACAGGCTGGGCAGAGAATGGGTTGACAGCAGACTTCTGGAAGAAAGAAGTGGTGGTGTTCGTGGACAAGCAGCTTACTGTGACCCAGTCATGAGCACTCAAAGCCCAGAAAGCCAACTGTATCCTGAGGTGCATCCAAAGCAGCATGGGCAGCAGGGCAAGAGGGGACTCTGTGCCACTGTTCCACTCAGGTGACACAGCACCTGTAGTACTAAATCCAGCTCTAGGGTCCCCAGCATGAGATGTTACCCTGCTGAACTGACTCCAGAGGAGGGCCACTATATTGATCAGAGGATCTGTCCTATAAGGAAAAGCTGAGAGGGTTGGGGTGGTTCAGCCTGAAGAAGAGAAGGTTCCAGGGAGAACTAAGAGCACTTCCCAGTACTTACAGTAGGCCTTTTCACAAGGACATGTAGCGGTAGGAAGGAGGAAATGACCTTAACTTGCAGGAGGACAGGTTTAGATTAAATACTAGAATGAAATTCTTTACTGTGAGGGTGCTGGAATGGGTTACCCAGAGAGACTGTGGATGGATGCCCCATCTCTGAAAGTGTTCAAGAAATAGATGGAGCCTTCTAGGTGAACAATGTAGTGGGCAAAAAGTAAAAAGGAACAAACACATACATTTAGTTCCCTATATACAAGAACAGAACATGGTAGTTCAGTAACTAAAATTAAAAATTACTCATTATCAAATACAGATACATAGGCATTCAATAACCTCTTAAAAAGACATTTGATATTAATCTGACAATTTCAGATATAAAATCTAAAAAGAACACGAGCTTAAACTTCTTAGCAGCTTCTATGTCTTGTGCACCAACATTGCACACTAAAAGAAACCAATTTTTTAACAGATTAATAGATTAAGTATCTAGAGCTAGAGCTCATTAATACCTCATTAATCTGGCATAAGATTACTCTTTATCACTTCCATTATTGATTTAAATATACTTTGGAAGAAAAGCAGATATTTTCTGCCATACAATAACTTAATTTTCCAAGGAATATGAAGCAACACACTACAACAAACAGGAAACCAATCAATCAGAAGTGGTTAAGTTTCCATGAACATTGCAGGACCATATGAGCGACTAAAGCATCTTCCACCTGATGGTATCAAATCTACTATTAAACCTAACACCAGGAACATATCATAGAATCCTAGAATGTTTT